>JAQZBX010042869.1:0-21877 GCA_029593785.1 Cabassous unicinctus
CATTGACCAATTTCTATCCTCATCCTCAGATGACAGAGCTTCCTGGATTTGAAGCTCACACTTTCCCAGGATCCTAAAACGAGTTGTAAGGGAAAGATGAGGTGTACACAACATCATCTATCCCGAATCCTGTTTACCACGGGAATGTGCCCCAAAGGGATCATGTGCCTGGGAAGAAGTTTCTGAGAAATAACTAAACCCAAGCTACAGTCCTCTCTTCCCTTTCCGCTCACCAAAGGTTTTTCACGTAAAACGGAGACTCTTTGCCTTAGCCCAGCCCAGGTAGAACAGGAGTTGGGGGCAAACCTAGCAGAAAGGACCCAGGGCAGGGGATTGGAATGGCATCTCCATAGACACAGACCAAAGGGAGTGGGATAGTGACTGAGGGCTGGGAGAACACCAGGAAGCTGCCTCTCTAACCTGGGGGCAGCGACTTCATTAGCATTCTGGTGGATAAAGGGAGGGAAGAACTTAAGAAAGCATAAGACTTGTGTGTGAGAGAAAACATACATTTTTTTTTTAAGGCAGCAGGAATATGTCCTCATTTGGAGAAACAGGCCACATTGCCATGGCAACTCTGAAGCTCCACAAGGCAGCCAGGCATGTCTTTAAACATCACGTTAAATTAGTTCAACTCTGAAGAAGAAGAAAGTAAAAGGGGGTGGGGGTGGGGCATTGAGTGAAGGGGCTGAAGCCCCCCGAGGGCCAGGGGAAGACATTGTTCAAGGCTGGCCGTTCTTCAAGGAAAATTTCCAACAGTGACGCTGCCAGCTCTGCACTGGGTCTTTCTTCCCTGATTTGGGCAAGCTGGGCACTATATTTGCATATCTTAAGAAAGATTGTCCCCAAAGCATATAGATGCTAACCCCGCACCTGCCACCCACCAGGGCAGCCCTCAGAACCATCCCCTCTTCCACCCATACAGCCTGTCCCTTGTGCTCAGGCCACGTCCAAGGGGACCCAAGGAGACTGTGGTCTTGTGCCAAAGGGGAAGGGGATCCAGCATCCCTGAGGACTGAGGGGAGCAATAATTTGGCCACACCTGTAACCCATTCATGGCACACTGCCTGGGAATTCTGGCCTAAAGGAAAAAAAAAAAAACTTCAATTATTTTTTTTAAAAAAACCACCTGGAAACCATCCCTAAAAGAAGTTATGCCATGTGTGGTACATTGGGATCAAGCCAGCAATGACAGGAATTCAGGAAACTGTTTACTGAGTGGTTCTGAACCTTCTGAAAATGTGAATAAGAATATAAAACTGTTCTCCCATCTGGAACATTAATTCCTAAAATTATGTGCCCAATGTTCAGCATTTATTTTACCTTGCAACTAGTTCTCAGCTACATTGCCTGCCACATTACTCTGAATTCTTTCACTTTAAAAAGTGCCTCTCCTTGTCCCTCTGGTCCTCCTGCCTAGCCTGCCTTCCACCCTATCTCCTCTGTTAGGGCCACGGGGCTCTCCTGACAGGGACAATGAGTGGCGAAGCTCCAGAAGGTGACGGTCAAGCCAGAAGCGAGGAGGAGAAGCTCCAGGGCCCACAGGCAGAGCCAGTGCCTGAAGGATGGAGCAGTGTGCCTCGTAGGTGTCCAGGCAACCAGAGGAGCTTCCATAGGACGTGAGGGAGTGGAGGAGACGTGCTCTTCATAGCTTAATAATAATTATTATAATAAAGGCAGATGAGTGCATTGTTATCTCCAGGCCTACCCTCTTTCCCTTTTGTGTTCATTGGCTTACATCAAATCATGTTCTCTCTCTATATTTATTCTTAGCATATGAAGCTGAAATTTCCACTTGCTCTGCTGTGGACTGAGAGTTTCCCATTCTAGAAACATCCCTCAGCCCAGAATGGGTCTCCTGTTGGGTGACCAGGCCTCGAGGTAGAGGCCTTGAAGCCCATGGGAAGCCTCACTGGAGCCCAGGCTACAGGACACTAGGCCTCTCCCACCAGGAACCCCCTCTCCCTCACCCCATCCCTTCCTACTAAGTATGCATCTTTCTCTGAGGCACATCCTCCTCCACCGCTTCATACATGCACGGCCGGCTCATACCTCAGCACCTCCGAGTGCCGCGTTTCACTTGTGCCATCATCTCTGCCTGCCTCACGGGATTGCTGGGGAGAACTGGGTGAGGTATCTGTGGAGGGAGGGGCTGCAGCCGGACTGCAATGAGGGGGACTCCCTTTTGGGCCAAGCGCTGCGCTGAGTGTGCATGAGGGAAGGCATTTCCTTCTCCATCGGCCCCTCAAGGTTGGTATTTTTATCCTGATTTTACAGTGAGGTGCCCGAGGTTCCAAAAATTTAAGTAATTGTCTAAAGTCCAACAGGGAGGAGGCAGCTGAAGCTGACTGACCTGAACTCCTGTGCTCTTAGCCACCACCCTACTCTCCATGGTGGCCTGGGGGCTGGAGGTCTGGTTGGAAGGCTGAGCTTCAGGATTCCTGCTGAAGCTGCACCGCAAAGCAGATACGGCATCTGAATTTAACATCCATTCTCCTTTGGGGTGTCTCTTGGGTGAGGAAATGCAGCTGACGGAGGTCTGTGAAGGGGCTGGAGGCTCCTAGTCTCAGTCTCTCTGGAGCTACCTTGGGCACACTGCCTTTCTATTAAACGCCAATAAATATTTGTTCCACAGAAAATGTCATAGCATGTATTCTTTGGTTGCAGTCCTGTTTTTCTGGAGCTGGAGCTCCATGAATTCCCAAGGGGAGTTAGACACGTAAGAGGGAGATACAAGAGGAAAAGTGAAGTCACTCATTTATACAAAAATTAAAAGATGAAAAGGGTGAAGACTGGACAGAGTAAGAGATAAACGGCAAGTGAGAAAAAGGAGAGAGGAAATTGCCAAGCCTTTAACAAACCCACCGCTTAAAAATTCCACTCAGGACAAAGCCTGGAACACAGCCAGGCCCACAGGACCACACAGGTGGCCATTTCCCACCCTTCTAACCCCTGATATTCCCTCGGGTGCCTCATTCTCTGAGGAAAACCTCCAAGTCCATCGAATCCAGAAAATCTTCCGCACCTGAAGCACCCCAGTCCACCAGCCCCAAAGACACGGGCATTGTCTGTCTTGCCAAACCCTCTGCTTCCTACTTCATCCTCTCAGTTCTCTCTCCACTGCTCAGTTGAATCAACCTGCATTTTAAAAATAACTGAATTACCCATGCATTGTTCCGTCACATGACTGCAGCGCTCCTGCTGATGTCAGTCCCACCCTTTCAGCCTCCACCTCCTGTAAGGTCCATGGCTTTCTCTTCTCCCCGTTACCTATCCCCTCTTCCATCCCCTCGTCCAGGATGAATGGGGCCATAACACGCATCCCACCAGCAGTCACTGATGATCAGGTGGGACAAGGTAGAACTTCTAACATGGCCTCAAAGCAATTTAACAGGGAAGAACTGCGGGGCAGAGTGGCTGGAGAAGCCAGGTGTTTTGCTCAAGAGAGGAGTGTATTTCAGGGTAGTTGTGTAGTGGGAGCTGCCAGCTTGCTCTTGGCACACTGCCGATGCAAGGTGGCCTAAACCCTGTCTCCTCCACACCCCAATGCTATTCCAGTCATCCCAGCACTCACCCACTCACCTTCATTGACAACCTGACTTACACAGCAGCACTCCTCTTGGGAGGCAGAGAGGTGCCACAAGGGATGATGTTTTTTTATAACATTTACGAATAGCACCCCAAGGTTAAGTCTTCACTGGCTTAGTGAAGCATACATGTGCAAAAGGTGAATGAGCATATGAGAGAAACAGCAAAAAATCCAGGAATTTGTACAATAGTCTGGCAAGCAGATTTTCTATCATTTAAATTAATTATGTGGCATAAAGCACACAGACATCCACAGAACAAGGCAGATAGGTTGGATAAGGGCTAAGAAATAACTGAATGAGGGAGATGTGGCCCAGGAGCAGCTTTACCATGATTTGCTACACAGAGGAAATGTTTGGGCTGGAACCTTTTCAAGACGATGTAAATCTGAAAGCAGTTCAGTCAGGTGAGACTGAAACCACACATAAATCATCGTGGTGAAGAACCCCAAGTTCTTTTCAATTTCTTCTAACCAGAGTAATAATAACACCCAGCTGATGCTTGCATAGTGCTTATAGTTTAACAAAGCACTTGCACGTATATTGTCTCGTTTTTAATCATTACGTCATCCATTATGAGTTTATGGACCCAGAAACTTTGGCTCCAGTAGGTTCAGTGATCTGCCCAAGGTCATGCAGCTGGTAAGAGGCAGAGCCAAGAGAAGACAAAAGTCTTGTGACTACACACCTCAGATTTATGCCACTGTCATCCAGTCTTTAGAGAAACAAGGACAAGCACGACAAAACCCTCAGACTCAAGAATAGTGTACATATTAGAAATGACCAAACAGCATCAACTGGCTATTGAAAATTCACCTTCTTTAGTGCGTAATAACTGGGCCAAAGCTTTGACTTTATTGAATGAATAAGAGCAGCTCATTCAATGAATGAAAAATAATCCCCTTAATGGAAAAATCTGTATGTGTATTTATATTATCTAGAAACCAGGGGCTATTTTTATACTTGACACTTTCAGAATAAAATGTCATTTTTCTCCCCACCTAGCAAGAGAAGAACGAATTTATCCTCTAACGAGGGACCAAGCCACTTGTAACTCGAGCGGCGAGGCGTGTTTCCCTTCATGTCTGTGGGGCCCTTACACATGACACCCCAGCGCACAGCGCCCGGCTCTAGTTCATGCTGTGCCTCTCGCTTCTGGCCCCCTGCACTCCTCATCACTGCGGCCAGCTGCTGCCTCTGGAACCTGTTTATTCACTAAGAATCCAAGCACTCTAGAAACGTACAGCTGGGGAAGAACTCAAGGTCATCTCCTTGGAGAGGAAAAATAAAGGAAAAAGATAGGTAAAGATTTCCCAGGTTGAAAAATGTGCCTTGAGCGCTTACTCTGAATTAGGAACTGACAATGAATGAACACACCAGTGCAGGAGGAATCTCAGGATTTGGAGCCACAGACACCTGGGTTTAAATCCTGGCTGCACCTCCTACCTGACGAGCAACCTTGAGAACATCTCTGGCCTCGGTTTTCTCCTACCTAAAATCGGAGTAATTATACCCACCTTCACAGGATTACAGAAAGGCTCAAACAATATAATTGATACAATCGGTTAAATAATATAATCAGATACAATGTAATTAAATATAAATCATCCAGCAAAGTATGCTTGTTTGGGTCATGTTAGAGCACCGTCCACTTTCGTATGTACCAAACTCACCAAGTGTTTCTTTGTTTATTTGTTCTAAAAATAATACAATGTGACTGATTTTTGTTACTCTACATCTTCTGTGTTTTCATATTTCCTCTCTAAGGAAATATTTTTTATTTGTTTTTATTGAACTGTATCCTAAAGTTTTTGCACAATTCTAAAAAGTAAATATTAATAACTCCTTCGGCTTGATTCTCCAGGGACCAGAAATAAGAAGTAAAGGAAAATCATTTCCACTAAGTGTGTGATGTGATGTCCATATTTACACATTTATTAAATAATCATAGCTTTCCTCTTTTAACCAACAAATGTTGGAGCACCATGAGATAACTAAATCGGTGAGCTGATATTTATATAATATTAACTCAACGCAAAGAAACATTTTTCCTAGCCTCAGCAGCCTGGCTGTGGGTAAATGTAAAGTTATTGTTGTTGTTGTTGTTAACCCTGAAAACAACTACATGAGCCCCAAGTTATCTTATGGATGAGAAAATTGGGACCCAATGAATGAAGTGACTTTTCCAAGACCACACGTCTAGCCATGAGACAGCCAGAATTCTAACTCAGGATTTCTAACTCTCAGATAAACTCTTTCCCCTATACCACAGTTTTGAAATAACCTTCCAACCAGAAAGCTGTGTCTAGATTTTGTTTTCTCAGATTATTGATGGATATGTCACACAGGACAGAAATAAAAGGCTTGCTAAAGTCAAAACAGAGTACATCGGTCACTCCCCCGTGCACCCCAATCTGTGAGCCTCATCAGTCTATCACCGAGGGAGATTATGATACACTGTAGAACCTCAGTGCAACACTGGTCATTGCGCTAGCAATTTCTGTCAGAGAAACAGGGTATCAGCAGAGCCCCACCTGCCAGGCTCCACCAACAGTTCAGGGGACGCATCTGGATCCACAGCTCTCAGAAGTACTTTCCTTGGCAACGCAGCCTCTAGCAATCATGCCTACGCCGGTGCTTCCCAAGCCCTGGTCTATGGATCTATGACAATCCCTGATAAAGTTATCATTGGCCCACAGAGGAAAGAGAAAAAAACAAGAACGATGGAGTGAGTTGTTGATACTGCTAAATGTATTCAATTTGGAAGACTGTCCTTTATTCTGAGATTCTGTATTTCCTAGCTTTGTTTTGTTTTTTGTTTCCATGTCCTTTCTTTTTAAAAAAAAAAAAAAAAAAAAGGTGGAATAGGGTTTTTAGAAATATATTTTAATTGGGAAAATAAAGATTCACTATATACTATATTGCGACACCACTGCCACCATCATTTTAAATAATTAGTCTGTGACCCCAGAAACGAGGAACCTCTTCTCTAAGCAACTAGCTACAGAGGCTGTGGTCCTGTTGGCACCGAAGTCCTCCCCGAGAGCTGGAGCACTCAGCAGAAGCGAAGACAGGGGTTGGGGACTGCCTCTCCTGGCAGCCAAGGGACTGCAGGGAGTTTAGGAAAGCCGAACCTCAACAACGCTCACGACTCACATCTATTCTGAATTCAGTCCCGTGCGGTTTTCATTATGTCATATTTGGGGCTTTGTTTTCCATTTTTCACATGAAACTAACACTGCTGGGCAACCGCCTACTAAGTGCCAATTTGCATCAGTAGTTTTTTGCTCTCTGAGGCGAGCCTTTAAAGTGTTTAAAGTCACCATGCCTGTTTTTTTTGTTTTTTGTTTTTTGTTTTTAATGTAAAGCAAAAGCAGACACTCAAGACGGGCGTGCGAGTGTGCTTGTACAATCGCACGAGATGCTTCTGCCTGGTTTTTAACTGAAGCCCACTGCGGCAAACTTTTCAGGATGGCCCCGGAGCTTAGATCCTCAAATTCAGTCCTCTCCATCTAGCTTCTGTGCCGTTTTCTCCTTTTATGACGTGTTCGGCATGGGGCTATTGCTCAGAGTCCTGTTTATGTCCATCCATTTCCCCAGCTCACTGCTGTGCCCTGTGATTTGTACCACTTCTCACCCATAAGGGATGCTCAATTATATTTACTGAATGAATAAATTAATTCCTAGACCACTTTCCAAGGAGCTAATCATAAGGTAATTCAATGAAATGATCAAAATGTTGATATTATTTGTGAAAATGGACTTGAAAAGAAAGCTAACTCGCATAGCTCACTATGGGAACAGGGTGAAAGAGAGGTCTAAGGAAGCGATGGGCTTTCACCAGCAAAAAAAAAAAATTATGGGAATTATACTGAGAAAACACATATAAAGCTCTTAGACATAGCAGGTGTTCCATAAACATTATCCTCTTCCCTTTCCAGTCCCTCTTCTGATTACTGCTGTTTGGAGTGCAGGGGTGATTTATTTCTCTTTTTTTAGGAAATCTGCTTTGGTGGTGTCACAACACCGCTTCTACAAAAAACTATAATATCAACACTTGGCCCAGAAAGAACACTCCTTAGAAACACTATCATCATTTGTTATGTTCTCCAGAACCAGAACTTCCACATGCACACACATACGTACACACACACACACACACGAACACACACATGCCTCCAAACCTTTTGGTTGACCTCGGATTGCTGATTACCGTGGCTGCACCCTTCAGTGAGCTGTGCACACTTCTAGGAGCCATTCCACATTTTATCCTGTACAATATTTTTCCAAATTTTTTGTGGATGATCAAATCGAAAGCATTTTCAAATTAAAGTTTAAATATATTTTTAATTCTCTTAAAATGACTGAACTCACAGGCTTTCACAGACTATTAATCGGAATGACGGGCATTTTTGGGAACACTAGGAAAGCCACTACAAAGTGAGCATAATTTAATTCTAAAAACAACTGGCAGATGAAAACTATTAAATAGCCAGAAGCCATTGATTGGGGCTAGAAGGACTGTGATCCTGAGCATCACTCAAGATTAGCACGCCCTGTTTTAGAAAAAGGCACACGTTCCAGTTCTATCAAGAGCCTATCACTGGCCAAATCCAACACGACTCAGATTTTCATAATCTGTTTGTAACAAATCACCAAACCACTCTGAAATGTGTCATTATATTGGCACAAGTCTCTTTCTGTTTGTGCCGATGTATTCTATTTGTACCTCCCAGTATAAAATGATGTTTAATATCCATTTTAAAGTCAATGTTATCAAAATATATTTCAGCCTACATTCAACAAGCCTGGAGTAGGCCAAGAACCTAAGTACATTTTCTCCTCATTAGCACCTCAGCAAGAGTCCCTTGCCAGGCTCTGGCTAGGAAACTTGTATCTGACAAAGCATAATGAAGTGTTAATGAAGGGAAAATGTCCCAGCCCCTCTCAATCTTTGTTCAGAACAGGTAAGTTCTGGTAAAAGGCTTTAACAGCGCCTTTTTTTCCCCCATGAGAGGACATGTAAAGTGAAAGGTTGTAGACTTGGGTCTGTCATCACTTGTTTGAATGCTGTTACCATTTGCTCACAGACACTGAGGTTTAATTTTTTACCCTTATCTTTAAATTCCTCTCCCCATCCCTGACACTGCTTCTCCTTTCCAGTACACCTAGGTTCTAAAACACAAAGACTTAATATATCCATAGCTCCTTTGTCTTCCCTAGAGACTATTTCCTTATCCTCTCTTGTCCCATCTAAGAGCTCTGTGCAACTTAAATCTCACCAGCCAAAGTCTCCAAAGAACCCTGGGCATCCCATTTGACCCCTCTGTGCTGACCGGGCACCACAGATCACGCAACACCATTACACACTCGTCAGTGTGGTTTAGATGGTTCTCTTCTCTTGCAGCCACGATATTAAGGGCCAGAAAGCCTGGATTCTACTTCTACACCTGCCACTTACAACATCTCGGTCTTTAATAAACCATTTAACTTCTCTCTCTTAGTTTTTTATAGGGAGATGGGGATGATTATAATAGTTATCCTGAGTTTTCAGATAGACACTCTAAAGTTCAGTTTTCTACCTTGCACAATTGTTGCAATTAAGACAAAGTACATAAATTCACTTTGAAAACCAAAAAACATCATTAAATGTAAGATTTGATTGTAATTTTTATCTCCCACCTCCAACCATACATACTCTGGGAGATTCTTTTCTGATCTCTCTCCACTTTCCCTCTTTCTTTCTGGAAGTTCCCCTGCTCTTTCAGTTTGTACCCCCAGCTGCACATGCTTCCCTGCATAGCTGAGTCCTTCTTTCTTAAGACTCTCCATTAGAGGAGAAGTGAAAGGGGTACTGTCAGGGCAGTATTTTGAAGAATAGGGAAGTTACATCTGACCGATGGGTAGTTGGGGAAAATTGAGAGACAAGTTTCTGAAGCTTTCTTTGATCACTGAAGAGTCTCAACCAGATAGAACTTACTTTGTCCAAATTTGCTTTCTACTTGCCTGCCCACGATTACCATAAATTCCTTCAACTCCAATATAGTCTTCTCCATATATAGCCCAAAAATTCATTCCAAGAGACTTAATCAACATCTGACACATTCGTTAATATATTTTTAAGCAATTATCTCAAACCACATTTAGTGCAGATTCAAAAGAACCAGGGAAAAAACATACTTCCTCCAAATGCTAACGTCTTTCTGCCACTGTCTTTTATCTCTCATCAGGAGAGATGAGAGAAGGCATAGCAATTCATTCCATCATATTATCTGCTAGCCTGTGAACTGCTAGAAAGGACTGGTATTTTGTTGAGGTAAAAGTAAAACCAGGGGCTGACCTGGTAATCTGAAAAAGTAGGCCAACTCTAAGAGGGCATTAAGGAGTGGCCTCGGGCAAGTCGCTCAATCTTCCTGGGCTCCAGTGTCCTCTACTGTGAGATAAGGGCATTGGACTCGTGTCTGAGGTCCTTTCTAGGCCAAATGGTCTCTGGCACAGTATAGCAAGAATATGTGTTCATCAGGATTTCTGTGTAGGAGCAGGACAGGGCATGAGAATAGGGTTCTCCTCAGGAATTTTCTTTCCTTTTTCCACTGCAACCTTCTCTTTGCAACCCTTTGCATTCCAAATCTTAAAATATGTCAGAAAGTGGGAAGCAGATGTGGCTCAAGCTGTTGGGGTCCCGCCTACCACCTGGAATGCCTCCTAAAGAAGACGAGCAAGACAGCAAATTGACACGACAGGCTGGTATGGCGAGCTGACGCAACGAGCTGACGCAACAAAATGATACAGCGAGGAAACACAATGAGAGACACAGCTAACAGGGAGTGGAGGTGGCTCAGGCGATTGGGCACCTCCCTCCTACATGGGAGGTCCTGAGTTTGGTTCCCGGTGCCTCCTGAAAAAGAAGACAGCAGACAGCAAGTGCAAACAACGAGGAGGGGCAGAAATAAGTAAATAAAATAAATCTTTAAAAAAAATCTGTCAGGAAGGATGCAGTTTAAAAATTCATAATTTGACCACATCATCTTCATAAATTGGCCACTGCTCCTCATTTGCTCTGTTTACTTTTAATCTACTCATTCTGATCCTGTACATTTTAGGTGGCCTTGCCCTATTCAGTGACTTGCCTCTCCTTCAGTCAAGATCCTTTTCTCTTAAACTTCATATCAGAAATTCTTAGAGTGAAAAAAGACTATAAAACCCAAGCCCTTCATTTTGCAGATGAAGAAAGAGAGGCCGCAAGAACTCAAGGAACTTGCCCAGAATCACACAGCGAAGGCTGGTTACAAGGCTTGAATGATTTCCTAGTTCAGTCTAGGCTCTTTATACTCTAATCCAATTGCACTAAATTAATGTTTCCATTCTACCCCTAAAGAAAATAAAGTCCATTAAAAATTGAGCACTCATATTCCATCTACCACATTGACCAAATGATCCAAAATGAGAAAAACAAAAAGTAGCCCCATTCCCTCTCCTCCCAATTCAAATATTGGTAATGTATACCTTCCATTTAATAGAACACTAGCTGTGGGTTTTTTTCCCCCAGTTATTGGGGAAATATTAAATCTTCTATAGAATCTGCATCCCTACCTTTAACCCACCCAAACCAACCCTCTTCCATTCTTTTCTTGTAATCAACTTCATAGGAAGTGTGCCTGCTGATATTCCCTGACTCTACTGTCATCTAGCCCAGGCAGTGCTGTAGGATCTATGAGAAAAAGTAATTAAATCATTTCTGTAATTATTCTCCCATGCTTATAAATAATTAAGGGCTGCAGTCTCCTGGAAGCCACAAAGGACCCAGGAACAGTGAATGACAGGAGAAATGGATCAGGAAATATGCCGTGGGAAGGAAGTGACTATTCAGGGAGGAGGTGATGACGGAGAAAAAGAAACCTGGCTAGAGACTCAGAAAAAATGGAAAGAGAAAAAGCAGGGAGAAGAGAAGGGAAACAGGATTTCCCAAGACAGTCATATAAATAACAGAACAATTAATAAGAAAGCCAGTAGAGAAGAATAGACCCAGGGACAAGAGAAGAGGGAGGGTGCCGGCACAGGGGGGCTGAAGGAGGCCAAACGTGTTGTGGTTATTATTGTCATCCTTTTAGAGCTCAGGAAACTGAGGCACAGAAAGGGTAAGTTACTAGGCCAAGATCACAGACCTAATGAGGAAGAGAGCCCAAATCTGAGTCCAGATCTGTCAGGGTCTGAATTCTGGCTAATTCTGGCTATGATATTGATTTCAAACTCTTTTTAGACTTTAAAAAATATAAAATGCAATGAACAATTATCTCAAAATATGTCTTAATATCATATATATATGTAATGTTATTATAGATATCCCTTATCAATAAATTACCATTGATCCAGCCACAGATTCTGACCTAGCTGCCCACCGTGACCAAAGGCATAAATGTGAAAGGTCATCTCTGCCATGCAAAGGAAGAGCTCTAGCAGGTTCTACAGAGATAGGGCACATATCCTTGGTTGGCCTCATTAAAGGCCAACTGAAGCAACTGGCCACAGACTCTAAAACGAATGTTTGACAGCTCAGCAGACCACCTGGGGACTTTTAACTATGCCAGGTCCAAAGGTAGGCCACTGAGGGACCTAGACAGTGACAGGATGAAGCATGAAGATAGCTGTGTGAGCCACATAAAGTATAGGTCCTGTGGAAGAGTGGGGCACGGGAGACAGAGGAGGGGACAAGGTGAGAGAAGGACAGAGAAACGAGAACAGAGCTGAGATGATGTGGGAGCAAGGAGTGGAAAGAGGAGGGGAAAGGGGGACAAGAGGACAGAGAGAAGGAAAAAGCAGAGCTTCTAAGAGAGGGAGAAACAAAGAAGGACCCAGGCAGAGACAGGTTAGGAGCTTCTCAATGGCGGCAGTAAAGGGCAGCTAAATGTTCTTGCTGCAGAAAGTAGGATGTCAGCCCTCACTATAGTGTGGAAAATTAAAAGTCTGGAAATCTTCAGAGTTCATTGATTAATCTAGACTACCCACTCCTCCCTGATTCCCTGCTACTTCGAAGAAGGAGCTCCGATGGCATTCTGCCCCCCAAAGCTGGTTCTGCACTGTCTCCTCCTCGGCTGGGGTCAACCGACACCCTTCTTGAGTGGCTGCCCTTCACTGTTTCTGTCCTCAGCACGGTCTCTCAGCAGAGCCTGCCTCATGTTAGGATTGACGAAACTCCATGCATTAGGGATGGCATGATTTGTGGGGTTCCTACTGCATATATATTTTTTTTCTTATGGCCCAACATGGTATATGAAATTTCACTCTTACAAATTTGTTCTTCTCGGTTAAAATATAAATATAAATGTCCAGGAAAAAGTTGCCCCTGGACAACTGGTTGCCCCTGTCTATTTAGAGTCTAAACTTTAGACCCTTGGTTGGCCTCATTAAATGCCAAGTTCTAACCAACGGAACCAACTTAGTTTCAGAGATTGCCTCCTGAGTTTGAAAGCAGAACAGGGACCTGCAGAGAAGTACCGGGGGTGGGGGTGGGGCATGTGAAGGACAGATCCAGGACTGGCTCACATGGTGCTCCTTGGAGCGGCCCCATCAGTGGGCAATGCAGGGAGTTTGGCAGCAGCAGGAATGGAAGCCCCTACGCATCTTAGTTTCCTGGGACGGCCACAGCAAAGTGCCACAAACTAGGTGGCTTAAAGCAACAGAAATTTATTGTCTCACAGTTCTAGAAACTAGAAGCCTGAAATCAAGGTGCCAGCAGGGCTATGTGCCCTCTGAAACCTGTAGTGGAGAATCCTTCCTGGCCTATTCTAGATTCTAGTGTTTGCCAGCAATCCCCAATATTCCTTGGCTGGGGCCACAGCCCTTCAATCTCTGCTTCTGTTATCACGTAGCATTCTCCTCTGTGTCTGTCTGTGTCTTTTCTCCCCTTCTTATAAGGACACTAGGCATATTGGATTAAGGGCCCACTCTACTCTGTTATGACTTCATTTTAACCTAACTAATTCCATCTGCAATGACACTATTTATAAATAAGGTCACATTCACAGGTGCCTGGGGTTAGGATTTCAACATACCTTTTGAGTGGGACACAATTCAACCCATAATAGTATCCAAGAGGCAGCAAAGGACACTGAATGACTAAAAGAAGTGGGAGTTGTCAAAGGGGAGAGAGGAACATGGGGAAAAGGACTAAAATCATAGTTAAAAATATATTTATTTCCAATTGCATAACTTTTCCTGGGACTAACCACTGAGATCAGGATGACAAAGGTGATCGTGGTTGCTACGTGATGTCCCCAAAAGAGAAAATAACTCTATTCAAGCTATAATGCCACCTCCCAACAGGCAAGAAACCAGCTCCAGACGCCCACAGCTCTTGGAAGCATCAAAGGCCCTAATGAAATGGCTTGGGTGGCCTCTGTCTTGGATAGAGAGAGTACATGGGTAGAGTTCACCAAAGGGAAAGAGAGCACCTTCCTCCAGAGCACCTAGCGAGTTAGCCTGTGTCCTACTCGCCCTCTCTGCTCTACAGACCGGTTTTCACAATAAACACTGACCTGGTCTCCCTTCAAGAAGAACCAAAATGACACCAGTAACTACTCTCAGTGTTATCAATCTTCCCTTTCATTGACCAATGGGACTTCCTCTTGGGCACAGATATGTCAGGGTCAGACAGGATACTTTCAGGACCACAAAAGTCATGTTACTTTCTTCTATAGAATAAGCCATGAACTTAGTCTCAGAGAGCAATGGTGATCAGAGACCAGGGCATTCACAAGAGAAGTATTCCTATGTCTTAGCTTCTTCTGGTATAGACAGAATAGATGTCTCTGGGAAAATGATAGGGTAGGCAGGCAAAGGGGGCAAGAACTGGGACTCTGCTACCCCTGTCCCTCTACTCTGCAGAGCAGCCCTGTCTTGGACCCCACTGGTCAGCCTGTGCCCCGGTTTGGCCTGAGAAAAGCTTCTGCATGCAACAGGAGATGCTGCTGCTGCTCCCCTTGGACAGCTTCAGCTGGCATGGTCTGAGCCATCGATTCTCTGTCCCCCGACCCCATCACCTCCCCACCTGGTTCTTGGAACTTCCTGCCCAAATTCCTCAATCTCTGGGCTCCAACCCTAGGATTCAAACCTTCTTTCCGACTTTTGGTATGAACTTCAGCTTTCAGAGCCGTTCATCCACTGAAGGTGACCTCTGTGATCTCCATTCAGAGGGGTGGTGAGCAGAGGGCTCTGGCAGAGACTCCAGGCAAGGAGCCAGCCAGGGCCAAGGGGAAGACAATTATTCACAGGATCACAGATGTTAAAGTTGAAAAGAACTTGCAAAAACACATCTCACTCATCCATCCCATCTTGTAATTAGTAGGGCCTTTTCCAAGAGCATATGGCCTGTTCCCATCTGATTTCAAAGGATCTATCATTATCAACAAATATGCACTGGGTGAGGCTTGTGTGCTCTAAGCTATCCCAATCATGAAGGGAGGAGAAGAAGGGGCCATGTTCCTTTAGAAAGGGCGCCCATGCTAAGTGATACACTTGCCTCTCACCTGAGCCTCTCACCTCATTGTCCACCTAGATACCTGCCCTACCATCCTGACACACCTTTCACACACCTGGAAGCTATTCTTGCACGTAAATGCTCTTGCATATGCCCTCTTATCATCTGCTGAAGTTCCAGAAAGACAGAGGTACTGCAGGTGGAGGCTGAGAACGAGGCCAGTTGAAGCAACTTCAGGGTACCACCTACAGGAACTGGTAAGGACTTTGGTCCAAAATAATAGTAGTTACAGCTGATTGTCTAAGACTATTCAGAAAGTATAAAGAGAGAATTTGCTCCAACACTTATAGTCCAGGACAGCAGACAAAGACTATTCCTTCCTGGTCAGCTTCTCACAGCATTTTAGTCTGAGGGATATCTGATTTCAATGTCTCCTGAGACACACCAAGGTAGAATAATTATTCCCTGAATCCCAGTGAAGAGTTTGATTTGACCCAGGCATCAAAACCTGGGACATCCACTTAGAAGTGCCCAGGGCCTGCGCATCACAGAGTTTGGGGGAACTGGGGCTCCCATGTGCTGTAGTCCCCAGCCCTATCAGACTGAGAATGGAGCTGGCAGAGTTTCTCACTCCCACATCCTTTCCTTTTCTCTGCTCATTCTCTTTCCCCTCTACTTCTCTTCCCAATTTCTTCACTCCTTCAGCTGTCTCCTCATTCTAAATGTTTAAGACCTAATCAAGACTGATTAGGAGAGGGGGAATTATCTTTGCCCAAGCTCCAGTTGCCCCTGTTTGGACAGTGGGGAATATCATCCTCCAATGCTAAATGCTAGAAGTCCTAAGTGAGCTGAGGATAGGAAAGTGCTCAAGAGAAGGTGAAGCATAACCGTGAAGTCCATGGGCTTTATTGTCACTCAGACAAGGGTTCATGTTTTCACACTGCAACTAATAGTGGTGACCTTGGACCAGTTACTTCCCATTCTGGTCCTCAATTTCTTCATCTATAAAAGAAGGGGAATAATTCTACTGTCTAAATCCTAGGGCTTCTCTGAGGGCTAAACTGGCTACTGTGGGGAAGGCATTATTTCATATCAACTGAGCACCTGGCAGACAGTAAGCACTTGCTTTTTTAAGGGAGGAATAGAAGGAAGCTGATGCCTTCTGAAACTCCAACCCTAACCCGTTTCCTGCTTACCAGGAAAATCCAGGATTTAAAACATGTCCAAAAGAGCAAGTAAGTTAATCAATTCTAGTCCAAGACCCTAATAGCCAGGACTCCAGTGGAAAATCAGAGGCAAGAGTTGTTGACCCTGAAATCTGCTGGGTGATTTTCATCACTCCCAAGTCTACCGCCTCTCCTTAATTTCATGTTGCTCTCTCCCTTCTATTTTCTTTTCTCTCCTCATCTCCTTTAGCTTCTTCTCATATTTCTCCAATTCTTTCTCTTCTTCCTTCTCAGTCTTTATTAAGCATCCACATGAATACATTGCACTGGAGACCATAAAAGAAATCCCAACAGATAGATCTTGATCCATCCAAAACTTTATAATCTAAAGAAAATAATATGTTCTACCCACAGGTGATTTGCAAACCTAGCAGTATTTCAAGGGAAGTATATAAGAATAGCAATTAGTGGTGCTTTACTCCAAACCTATTAAATCAGAATCCTTGGGTATGGGGTCAGATAATCTGTATTAATAATAATAACAATAATAATTTAAAATTTCCCTGCTGATTCTAATGTCCAATTAGTTTATGATCCACTACTATATGCAACAATTCAATGCCTCTTTCTTGCTGTTTTAACTCTTTTATTCCTACCACCCCCTCAACTTCTTATGCCATGCAGCTTTATTTTTATTTGCTTTCATAAAAACAAGATCCCTGGAATGGTAAGAAAATAAATGGCAAAGGGGTTGAAGAGAGGTAGCAGGGGCATGCAGAGAGTAGGTTTATGAAGGCAAAAGCAGTGGAGAGCTGCAGATGGCAGGCAGCGGAAATAAGAGTAGGCAGTAGGGGTAGGAGGGAGAGGTAGGTGGCAGCAGCACACAGAGACTACAGTGAAGCCTGACTTCCCACAAAGTCTGTTGTCCTAGCAACATGATGCTAAAAGGTTAAAGGCTGCTGCTCCCTACAACTCCGGAAAACATGTTGCCAAGGCAACAGAATGCATCCAAGACACATGGTGGCAGGCCATGAGGACTTCGGGGTGTGCCAGGAACCCTCAGGCCACGGCAGGCTATGCTGGCTAGCTGTGCTGTTACACTGCCTCCCACTCTCAACAGCCACCTTCCTCCCCCAAACCTCACCCCAGCTGCTCCAGCTCTGTGGCACTCTGTTCTCGTGCTTTCAGCCCCTTTTGGGAACAGGGGAAATGTTATCAGACTGCAGCCATGTAGACACAAGTTCAAGAACTAGCCACAGGGCAGTGGTGCATGGGAAACCTCCAAGAACTCAAAAGGAGAGGTAGCTATTTAGTTAGAGTAATCATGCTTCTAACTTCTTACATTGCTTGGTAATTTGTTTGCACGTTTGTAAACAAATTTTGTAAAGCAAAACCATAATCCATAGATATATAAAAAGAAAGTGACTCAAGAGGAATTTGTACTTCAGTCCTATTAGAATTTTAGTCCTATTAGAAGTGATAATACTGACCTTATTCAAAACCAGGTGTGTATCTGGACAAGTAATGAATGCTTTCAAGGTTATTTCATTTAATCTTCATCTTATCTCCTTGAAGTCAACGATCCTTAATTTTATCATAGGGATGAGAAAATAGGGAACTAAAAAGTCACACTATGTGGCAAGAGGTCACCCAACTTCTGGAAGGTGGAGCCAAGACTTAAAATGGCTCCGAGGCATATGTTCCATCCAATACATCACACTGCCTCCATCAGAGAAGCTGTTAAGTCAGATTGCATCATTCTCTTCCTTACACCACCTGGAATGAATCAAAGGATGTCCAACTCCATGCCAAGGCTCCCAGGCCCTATAGGATCTGGCCCCAGAGTACCTCTCCAACCTCACTTTCTACCACCCCTCCCCACTCCCCACTACCCTCCAGCTATACTGACATTCCCAGTAGTCATCAAAAAAACCCAGGTTCCTACTCAAGGACTTCACATTTGCTGTCCTCTTGCCAAAATGCCATTCCTCCAATCTTCATAAGTCTTGCTCCTTCTTATCATACAAATCTCAAGTGCTACCTCTTCTGAGATGATCCCTGAAGCCCCATCTAAAATATCCCACAAGACCCCTCCCTGCTCTTTTCATTATAGCACTTACCAGTATCTAAAACAACACTGTTTAGTTTGTGTGTTTGTTTATGGTCAGTCACTGCTCCATGAGGACAGGGCCTTGCTCTCTCTAACTTTGTCTCCACGTCCTTGAACAGCTCCTGACAGCCAGTAGGTACTTAAATGTTTTTTGAATGAGTGCATAAATAAATAAGAAAGGATGTTGTTTGCTATAGGAAGCTTCAAAATCTCTTGCTACCACCTTAGGAAAGTTAATTGCCTTGATTAAATTTAGTTGGGTGGTCTTGCTGATTAGCATGTCATATGAATTGCGTATGTTTCTCTTTCAAAACTTTTTAAATGTTTATATTTTTCTACTTCCATGTTTGAAAGACAAAAATATCACTGGCACCCAACTGCTTTGCATGATAAAAGCTTTTCTCTGCTACCCCAGACTACACCCCTAACATGAAGCAGCCCTTTTGCCAATGTCCATCTACTAGAAATATTGTTGACATGAGTACTAAAACTCTGAATGAAAGTTCCAAGTGGGTGATTGCTAGAATTGACCAGATGTGAAGAATGAGAAGGTAGATGCAAATAGCAGCCCCGAGAGAAATAAAGAATGTATTTGCTAGTAACCAAAGAGATTAATCCGAACAGCCATTTTCATTTGGGTTTTAAACACTTTTAACTGCAACTGACATCTGCTGCACTGGAAGTATTCATACATTTAACAAAATTGTACTAAGGGCTTACTATATGCCAAATTATATGTTCAAGTCTTGGGATACAATAATGAAAATGTCCTTGGCCTTAAAGATGAAGCTTGTAGTCTAGTATGGTAGATAATAAAAATTATTATGATTAAATACAGCTGTGATAAGGGCTATAAAAACTATAATGGGAAATGAAAGGGAATGAAGGAGAAAGAAACAGGAGTTTTAATTTGAGGGAAGGGAAGAAAAAAATATATAAAGGCACGAAGACCTTAGACTGGGAAGGCAGTCTTAGGTGAGATGCACCGTCTGGAGCCCTGGAAAGTACAAAGCTACTGACTACATCATTTGAAAATACACACACATGCATATGCATGGACATGCAAAACAGAGGCAAAAACAAAAACAGGGAAAGGTGTGCAGAAAGGAAGGAGGAGGAGCTCAATGATTTGAAATAATTAGAATAAGCAAACTCATAGAATCGGAATCTAGAATACTGGTTACCAGGAGACAGGATGGGGATAGGGAATGGGAAGTTAAGGCTTAGAATGTCCAGGATTCCTATTCGGAATGATGGAAATGTTCTGGTAATGATGGTGGTGATGGAAGCACAACACTGAATGTAATTAACAGCACTAAAAATATATATCTGAATGTGATTAAAGAGGGAAATATTAGATTGATTATATGGTAACAATAAAAAAAATTTTTAATTCCATGGAACTGCACAACACAGTGAACCCTTAGTTAAACCATGGACTATAGTTAATAGCACAATTATAAAGATGTGCTATCCTCAGTTGTAACTAATGTTCCACTCCAATGCAAGGCGATAATGACAGAGTGGTATCTGGGAATCCTGTATTTTATGCATGATTGTTTTGTAAACTCTCACCTTCTCTTATTAATAAACGGGGGTGGGGGGCGGTGGCAAGAAAGTAGTAGGACTAAAAGACAAATTCCATTGCCCTGCAGTTATGCCTAGAACTCCCAAAGTGCATGCCCAATGACCATGGAAGTAGATGAGTTTGGATCACACTATTGATGGCTTGTTTCTGTGTCCATCACCCTCCTTACTCATTCATTCATTCAGCAAACATTTACTGAACACCACTCATAGAACCCACACTTACAGATCCCTACAATAGGCCAGAACTTGTCTAAGCACTTCTAATAACCTTACTTAATAACTCAAGGAATGGGTATATTTTATCACAATTTTGCAGTTGAGGAAGCTGAGGCTCAGAGAAGTTAAGTAATTTGCCAAAGAAACAAACTCAGCAGTGAAATTCCAGGGCACCAGTATTACAGTATGTGCATTAATTTCCTAGGGCTGCTATAACAAATTTCCACAAACATGGCGGCTTAAAACAGCAGAAATGTATCCTCTCATAGTCCTAGAGGCCAGAAGTCTGAAATAAGGTGTTGACAGGGCCAGGGTCTCTCTAAAGGCAGCATGGGAAAAGCCTCCCCTGCCTCTTACAGCTTCTGTTGGCTCCCGGCATTCCCTAGCTTGTGGCTGCCTAACTCCAATATCTGCCTGTCTTCACATGGCCTTCCTCTCTTTCTATGTCTTCTCCTCTTCTACCTTACAAGAACACTTGCCATTGGATTTAAGACTTACCCAAATGAGCCAGGATTATCTCACTTCAAGAGCCTCAACTTAATTACATCTGCAAAGATCCTTTTTCCAGAGCCTAGGGGATAGGATGAAGATACATCTTTTTGAAGGGCCACCATACAACCCACTATAGTGTGTATGTAGACTGTACAGTTTAATAAAGGTTAAAAATTTGATAAAAGCTGTTATTATGTACTAGACTGGGAATAAAAAAAATCGTAAAATGTGGCCCGGGCCCACAATGAGTCCATTATAGAGCAAATGAGACATATGTAAACAAGAGCGGTTACACTAAAAGCATAAATAGGGCACAGGTGCAGTACACACAAATGTCAATTCTGTAAAGATGGGAGTGAAAAAACAAAAACAAGTTCACAGGAGAGTAACCTGAGTTTCCTTTCAAAAAAGAATAGGTGGTTCAGGGTGGGCAAGGAAGAAAACATTTTAAGGAGAGGAGGGAGCAAAAACAGATCCAGAGATGTAAAATAGCCAGAACTAACTTCCAGTCGCCAAGAAGGTGGCATAAGATGCTCCAGTATACTGTTCCCCCGCAGAATCTTTGAACAACCAGCAAAAACTGGCAAAGCCATCTTCCTTGAAATTCCAGAAGATATTTAAAGAATTGTATTATTTGCCAAGAGCTGAATCAAAAAAACACAGCTTCAAAAACAGCAGAAGAAGCTGGTGGTGCCTTTCCTGACCCCTGTCCCCAGCATGCTGAGCCAGCCCATATTCTCATAATAGCCCCTGGCCTGTTCTGGAGTGAGCGCAGCAACCCTGCATGCATACTGGGGTGCCTGCATGTTAGTGCCAATCTATCAGTTGGCAGCCTGAAAGACTGAACCAGGACACCTGTCCCTAGTTCACCCTCCCAAAACTGGCCCTGCAGGCAGAAGCAGTTTGGAGACAGCTAAAGCGGTGTAAAAGAACACTTAAGTTAAAGCAGCTAGGGGCAAAGGATTACCAGCTTTAAGATATGAAATAGAGCACTGTGGGGGGATGAGGAGGGGATCTATTTCTCGGGGTATAGACGGGAAAATAATATTCCTGTAAATGAAGGAATGCATACATGAGCACAAGCCCAAGACAAGACAAAGACTAAGAAAAGGAAGAGAGGACCCTGCATTTCACTTTCGCCTTGGGCTGATCTCATTGATAGGGGAACCAAACTGAAGAATAGCATCAGCCAATTTTCAAATACTGTGAAAGCTTTTTTTTTTTTTTTTTTTTTTTTTTT
>JAQZBX010042870.1:0-21862 GCA_029593785.1 Cabassous unicinctus
ACAGGGGTTGAGTTTGGGTGAACATCAGGAAAAATGACCTCTATCATTTAAGACTTTATGTCCCAAGTCTGCAGGAATTGCAACATGTTTATAAACACTATTCGAAAATAATTCTCAAGTTCCCTTTCAGTCAAATAAGTAGAAATCAGATTCATGATTGTTTTGACTGCTAGAATCCTTATATTCTGAGAACTGCCACTCTACCCATCTATGTGTCATTCTGACCCTGTTCAAGTGCTGGTAGTTGACCAAATCTGAGCCAACTCTAGTCCTTTCCCTGGTGATAACCAATTGAACTAGGAGCAAGCAACTGATCCAAGCTAAATTTGTTAGAGTTTCTCGCTCTTTCTAAGAATTTGGAATCAGAACTAAGATTCCAGGTGTTTCTGGGTGAAGATATAAATTTGGGTATTGACAGTAGTTTTGCTATACTATGCAGACTGAAATGGCAGAAAATACTGCTCAGCAAAAACATATAAAGCATAAAAAGCAGAAACAGAACAAAAGTTGTTCCTGAGGCTCAGCTTAAATCTGAACCTCAAGTTCCTGGGAAACTCTAGTATTCTTATTATAAAGTCCCCCTTGAGCTTAGGTTTGAGCCTATGTTCCTTGTAACCAAACAAGTCCTAACTAATATTCTCCATTGCTTTTTATGCTAGGCTAATTCAGATAGACTTTATTACCATATTGCAGAAGAAGCAAATGACTTGGTATTTCTTGCTAGCTATGTGAAGTCATTTCTCTATCCATGTGGTTTTACTTAGGAATTGAGGCATAAGAAGAAAACCACGTGTTTACAACGTCAAAGTTCCAAAAGGAAAATTCATTCTCAGAGCCCTTTAAGTAATCAGAGAGATATTAAAAATGAGACAAACCTATATTTGTTTATCGTATTTAATTTCTGAGTTTGGCTAATCAATTGTTAAAAACTTAAGAATTTATCTCAATTTAACTATGAAATGCTTACTGAAGGCTAGAGGAAGAAAATAAGTCTATGCTTTTTTAATACATACAGCTTTTTCTAGAATATGCAGTTTAGACCCTAAAAAGAAACCAAGTTTTCACCTGCACATATGGCTTGTTGTTTGTTTAACCCCTCTATTGCAGAGACACAAACTCCAGCTTACCCCCCAAAAAGAAAATCATTAAGCCTGTGCAAACTATTGGCTGCTATAACTTGAACAAGGTAGTTAAGAGTATGGTTTAAATTCCCACCCTGCTAACTCCCAGCTGTGTGACTTGGGCTCGGTACTTAATTTCTCAATGACTCAATTTTCTTCTCTGTAAAATGAGGATAAGAATCCTATCTCATAGGATGGTTGTGAGTATAAAATGAGTTAATTGTATGTAAATCACATGGAATAGTGCCTGGCACATAAGGCAGTCTGAGTAATGGCTCAATAAACAGTTATTGTCTTGTCAGGACACATGCAAGCAAATATCACAGTTTTCATATAAAACTTTGGTTACCCCTGCTGGAAAATACATTTGGAGTACAAATAGTCCATAAAACAAGGGATCTTTCACAATATTTAGTTCATCCTTGTTTCTCTCACAGTATTTAAAGCCAGAACCAAAAATAAACTTTAAATAGCCATGCCCTATGCAGCTTTGAGGAAAAAATTGTCGCTAAGTCTAACAATGACAAAGTGCTGAAATCTCAGCATATTCGTGAATCTGCACATATATAGTAGACATACACTGTTTTGCCTATATTTTCTTTCTTTTGGTAACAGAACCACTATTCCTTATGGGAAATATGTTCCACATAATTCATCTGGGAGTGAAACTGAATCCTGCCTCCGCCTCCCCCAGGGCACTTGACCCAGGCCTAGCCAATCAGAATGCCTGATCCAGAGCTATTAGGGAAAGCGCTCTCAGTGGTGAGATGCCAATATTTGGTTGCAGGCAATCATCATCCAGCAACATGAAGAGAGGCCCTTGGATAGAGAGAGTTTCTCCAGATGGCATTGTGTGAGAGCCTGAATGTCAGCCATACTTGAAGCAATGTATCCCCAGACATTTAGTGACAAGACACTTTAAGATTCTTAAATATTTTTTTTTCTTACTTTTTTCCTTATTCTATTTTCGGTTGGGTTTTTGTCACTTCCAACTGAAACCGTTCCATTGATCATACCTAACTATTTAGGTGTTACTTTTAGTAGCTAAAGAGTAGAATCTATACAGCTTCCATGAGAATGGAATTCATTTTGATACATTATCCCCCTCACTAGGAAAAGGAAAAAAATATATGTATGTTCAATTACTCAGCTTATGGATTGGAGGATCAGGTTAACTAGAAAAGACAGTAAAAATCACGAAACAGATTTTTAACAGAAAAATTCTGACAGATACAAGCTATTATACATTTTGCTAAAACCTATAAAATTGTGCAGTGCAAAGTGTAAACCATAATGTAAACTTGAATAAAGTTTAAATTTTAAATTTAATGTAGTCAAAATAGAACCATCTTAACAAGGTGTGCTTTGGAATGATGGCTTCTAAACTCTTGCAGCAGGAGATCATGTAGACATAAATTATCTGCCTTGAGCTAAGATAGTGAAGGATTATCAAAATTAGTTTTTAGATTTAGTGGGAAGGTACATTGGTATTTCTTTCAAAAGCGCAATGGAGTAGGTTTAGATGTGGGCCTAAGAACTTTCTGGCAATCGAAATATAGGGATATGCAATTAAGCAATTTTGAATTGGGGATGAGGAATGAGAAATAAAGGATAGAGTACAACTGAACTCTGCACAACCTCTACCCTCCCAGTGCCCAGCTGCTTTTACTATAAATAATCCTCACCTCTGCTGTGTGTGTTGAGCAGGGAAGTGCAGAGGCTGGTCACTAAAACTCTTTAGGGCCTCATGTAAGACTTTCCTGTGGGAATATTTAGAAAGTTTTCCTCTGTCAAAGGTTTAAATATCCACCCCAGCACCGTGAAGCATTTTGCTCTCCACCCCACGCATCCTCTAAAAATGACTGATCTTAACACACTCCTTTATCCTTAAGAAACAGGCATACACTGCTGTAAGTACCTCCTCCAAAACTCAGTAAGATCATGGCAGAATTGAAAATTGGACCCCTTTATTCCAACACCCCCTTTTCCCTATCATACCACTTCTTATTACAGCACTTGTATCACTCTTTCTTTTTACTCTTTGTCCTTTCCCAAACTTCTATGTGTGCTCAGATATGCAGAGGATATGGGAAAATATAATTAGCTAGGAAGACTGAGGCCCGACTGTAATTTCTGGGCAGTCCAATGTAGCAAGAGTCATGCTGGTATGCAGGTGTTATTATCCAAAACTATCTGTCTCTTAAACCCATGGTAAGTCCCACCATTTCCATTGACTTAACTGGATCAATTCCAATTCCCCAATTCTTCCAGCTATGACAATTCCTTCATTTCCCTGAAGTCTGGGAGGGTTTGATTGTAAATAGTGTTATTTTTTATTATTTTTTAAAAGAAGGTTTAGATAACAAATATTACATAAAAAAATATAGGGGATTTCCATATACCCTACCTCCCCCATTAACAACATCTTTCATTAACATGGTACATTTTTCATAATTGATAAACATATATTGAAGCATTGCTACTAACCATGGACTATAGTTTATATTATAGTTTACACTCTGCACCACACAGTTTTATAGGTTTTGACAAATTTTATAATTGCCTGTATCTGTCACTGCAATGTCATGCAGAACAATTCCAATGTCCCAAAAATGCCCCATGTTACACCTATTCTTCTCTCTCCCTCCCCGCAGAACCCCTGGTGGCATTGCCTTTATAACAATGATACAAAATCTTCCATTGTTAGAATAATAATAAGTCTACTTTCATCCATAGTTGCATCCCTCCCTTACGTTTGTTCATTCTTCAACCTTGAGGATTTTGAGATGGTGATGCCCACTCTGTTTCTGATTGAGAGGGAGCTTGGATCCCATGGGGCAGATGGATGGAACTGTCTTGCTTGCAGTTGTAGACAGTTTGTCTTTTGGGATGGGCATTGTCCATCATCATCCTTTTGTTAGTTCTCCTGTACTTTCCAATGAACTAGAGAGTAGGTGTTGCAACTCTGCTGAGATTCAGGGCTCAACCAGCATATGAACAGATCAAAGATTTAAGTCTCTGAGACATATATTTAACAAGATAGTGCTAATTATAGGTTCAAATAAAAGAGGCAGAAGAGTCATGTGTAGGGAAATTATAAATAAGTCTAACTCTGTTACATTGGGGAGCATATATTCCAAAGTAAGGCCCACTGACAGATCCTTACTTTGGAATAGTCTCTATTTTATTGTCTGTGGGAATTTCCAATAAAACAATAATCTCCTCAGAGATAAATATAGGACTGACTTCTACTCAAGTCATTTTTCCACAGCACCTAATATTGTTCTAGGTTAAATATGTATGTATGGAAAGACTTGGCAATAGTCTCATATATGCTCATGTATGATGGTTTCTCCATTTAGTACTTACAGTTTCTTCCGCATGTTTTCATTAAGCTTTGCAAAGCAGCACAAACAAATGCATTATTTATAGTTTCAGACCAGACTATTCTCTCTTGAGTATCAACATACCTAATAGGGCTGAATTAGTAATATAAAGAAAACCAGTATTTAACAAAACCACTTTTTAGCATAATTATTCCATTTAGATGAGCAGTTATTTACTAAATTACTCAGGTAACAGGCTAGTTCTGAGCCTTATGGAGAGGAAAAGAGGCTAGGGGGTTGAGATAGAGAAAGGAGGTAAAAAATTTATATGTGAATTACTTCAGAAGTAACAGTAAATTAAATATTTTGAAAAAAAAGGAAAAGAAGAGCAAAAGGATAAAAGAGGAATTACTGATGTATGCGAATATGCATATATTTTTTTTCTATGTGCCTATGTACAAGCACATGAGAGAAAGGCAAGGAAATGTGTTTCTTTTTATGGTTGACTCTTCTGTGTGCAGTGGGATTTTTGGCTACATGTGAGCTAAATATTATGGCAAATAGCAGAACACAGTAGTTATTGCATATGATTGTCTGTGAACTGGGTGGGCAGGAATTTTTCATTTCATAAATCACTTCAGCTTGTTGCTCTAATTCCACAGCACTGAGACAAAAAAGAAGCTCAAGAAAGAAAAACATTTTGTATCTTTTTCTTATTCCACCCTTCTCAGTTTTAATAGATCTTTAGTATTAGTGATCAGGGTTGTTATTTTTTTTTCAAGATTTTTCAAAATATCTTTATTGCCCTGCTTTTGAAGCAAATTATTATGTTTTCCTATATCATTTTCTTCCTTGCCAGGGACATTTAATACAAAAGCAATGAAGTGTACTTTTCTCTTCCTTTATTTCTGCTTATTTATAGCACAGTCTATAACAATGAAATAATGCCATATGATTTATAGCTGATTGCTATAAAGTTCACAGTTCAAAATTCCAGCCAAGGTCCTGAAGTGGTTTCACCCTTATTTAAGATTTCTTGATAAAGACAGTCTATTACAGCTTTGCAAATAAGTACCTCAAGTCTCTATTAAGGTCATTTAGTAATTTAAATAAACACCCTTTGCCAATCTGTTTCCTCCATCCTAGGAGACAGGAGAGGTAGTTTTCTTCATATTTTGGGTTTCTCCCCCTTCTCCTTAAATGGTCCTTCATCTTTCAATCAAGAGGTTACTTTAGGTAAGTTGCCTGAAATATGTTTCCAGGGCAAACATTGAATGCGCTTAAAGCAGTGGTAAGGCAAAAACACAAAAGTAAAGAAATTTTACTTAACAGCTAGTGTCAGTGAGTTTAATTTTGTAATTTGCCTCTACTAGTGTGTAAGAAATTTAAATCAGTTTTTGAGATTTTATAGTTATCATGATCAATCAAAATCTAGTGTGCTGCTGTATCATCAAGAGCCAAGAACTCTTTCCCCATGTTCACCTCATCTGCACCTTCCAATAGTTAAAAAAAAAAATTTCCCTTCAGCTCTGTCAATACTTTAATCTTGTCTTCTCACCTAGCATTTAATAGGTTCCTCACATTTATTGCTGACTTCATATTTAGAATTGGTTAACAGAGACCAAATGAGGAGAAGGCGTCCTTCATATTTAAACAAAACCTTTCCATTTGCTATGGTAATTATTAAGAGGAACGGAACCACAGCTGGGGTCTGTTAACATCCAAACAGCCCCTTGTGCTAAGTGAGCTTTTCTTGGTTTTAGTTCAATAAGCTACTGACTGGATTTTCATGAAACTTCTGAGATTGTTTGCTCTTATTTTCTTCTGAAACCATGCAAATCATACTATACAGTTAACCACTGTGATTTGATTTCAAGAAAGTTAAAAGGAGTTTCATATATAAACAAATTTATTATTATTATATTGGCTGAGTTTAGTGTGGTTCTCCCTATAATTCTTTGATTTTAGAAAAATCTGTGAAAATTAAGGCTTTAAGAAAAGTAGCCCCTAGTCCAAAACTAGGAGATATAGAAATATTGAATCATGCTGAGAGTTACAGTTCTGAAATTGTTAATTTTCTTCAATGTAAATAGTTTGTGTAAGTAAGGGCTTGCAAAATTAAAGATAAAACTTATTGATTTAATTATTACAACTCAAGGGAAAACTAAAGGAGTCAGGGAAGAATACTGCTATGTTCATTTGCACTAAATCTAACTCTCAGAAAATTCATTTTATAAGCTGCAACAGAAAAGTGAATGAATGGCCCAGCTAAGGTTAGGCCCAGCCAGAACTCTTTACCAGGCTTTTGGAACATAAACAATAGAAAGCATCTTGGCCTCCCTCCAGACAGGGGTGGGGCCCCAGCCCCCACCACTGGTTTTCTTGTGGTTTGGTTACATGTACCAATATATCCTCCTTTCACCCAATCTAGTTTGATTTGGGCTTGTCACTTCCAAGAAAAGAGTTTTAATAAAAAAAAAGTTAATGTGTATTTTTGTAGTCTTTTTGGACTTTGTAAAAAGAAATATATCCATATGTAATTATTATTATTATTTACTTTTTGTCTTTTTCTATTGAATTGAGCACTCCTGGCATATGGTCTCATTAATAAGAAATTACTAAAGGAAACTGTGCTATTCCTTTAAATAAATTTAAAATATATTTTATTTCAAAATAAATATTTTTTTCACATAAAATAAAGTTTCTGATGACCATTTTTTATAGTCATCTTTCTTTTTCAAACTTAGATAGGTTTCAAGCCCCCTCACACCACGGCAAGCACAAGCACTCTAGTTTCTGTGGCCGGAGACAGCTCTTTTACAGAAAGAGTAAACCAGAGTTTTTTTAAAAAAAAGAAGAAAGGGAAAGGTAGATAAGAAGTGATGAGAGGAGGCAGGTGGTAGACAGATATCCTGTAAACTATTTTTTTCTTCTGAACTGCTGCAAGGTATAATCAATCATGTGCTGCTCATTTTGGTTTCCTTTGCTACCTTCCACAGCTCCGGCCAATTTGTACGTGTGTATATTTGTGTAAGTGCATCAGGGTACATTGAGGGGAGTTAGTGAGAAGGGTGAAATATGATAGGAGATTGAGCTACAAACTGAACCAACTTAACCCCCCCCCCAAAAAAAAAAAATTGCTCTGCAGTTATTTTGAGTCAACAGTGTGTTCTGTGAAGTTTCCAAATGCCTGGTAACATTCACATACTCTTTCTGAGGACAGCAGAAAGAGAGGGAGGCAGATATTTGCTTTAGAGCCCTGTGATTTTGTTCTTCTCCAGTCTCTGGCTAAACTTAAAGGAATAATAATGAAAGAAAATCCTATCTTAAAATATTTTGCTTTAATGTTTTTATAGTTAGTCTGCAAGTTCTTCGAGTTAAGAGAGCTGTAACTGAGAAGAATACAAATGTAATCTGCTCCTAGTAAGAGCAGTTGTAGTGGTAGCAGTTGTAATAATAGTCATTGTTATCACTGCGAGTAATAGTGGTGGGGGGCATTTAATGAGAGCTCATTATGTGCCTAGCACTGCGTTAAGAGCTTTAGGCGTGTCATTTCATTTAAACTCTCTGAGAGATGATGTATCTTATTCCCCTTATTTTTCACATGAGAAAACTGAGACAGACAGATTGGTGGTTATAGTCATGGTAGGTGTAATTACAGTGGTAGTAGTAGGTGAGGTGCTAACATTTATTAAGTAGTCTCTATAAAGCAAGCAATGTGGCAAAGAGCAATTCAAATGTTAGATCATTTAATCCTTACAAAATTAACATGAGTTGGATAGGACCATTTCATCCATCTCTGTATGTAGGGTATTATAAACCGTATCACTAATTTATTTATTTATTCATTATTTAGGGAAAATAAGAAACACCACATTAAATTCACTTACCAATTACGTAACTCCTTTAAAATTCTGAAATACTCAAATGTAAAAGTAAATTCCTGTTTTTAAGCTAAGGAAATAAGGCTATTATTGCCACCTTACAAACAGAAACAGGCTTGGTGAAGATAAATAACATCTCCAAGGTCACACACACCACACTAGTGGGAAAACTGTGAATCAACTCGGGTCCATCTGATATGGAATCTGCATACCTCTGAATTGGTCTTGTTTGACAAGAGAGAATATTTCATGTAAACATTAGCTTTTTCCAGTGCAAAGCATCAGCCAAAAAGTTCTAAGAAAAAAAGTCAGATGTTCTATCTCTATAATTCCAAGTATTTGTAAACATGTAAACAAAATGGATATCTAAAATAAAAACAGTAGATTGCAGGCAACCTCTGTGGCCAATCACCCTGGAGTGTTCAAACAAATTCTTTCAGTAGCAATAATGTTACCTGAGTAATTGACTCCTAGTGGAGAGTTGACTTCCCCTTACCTGTAAAAGTCAACAAGCAGTTGGATGTCTTGGCTCTTTGTCTAGCTGGACAACAATATGCCTAAGACATGATACTGTAACTTTTTTATTTTTACAAATATTTTAGTGCCACAAACAAAGACAATTTGGGAAGTTAAATAATAGTGTTTGGGTGTAGTTTCAGTTTTGCCCTATCACTTTGTTATGTGACTGAACTCCCTGGCTAACATTTTCTCAGGAATTTATTTCCTATGCATTTCCTGAGTTTTCCACCACTAGCCACTTTTTAAGGGAATGGTAGTTAAAATAATAGAGCTTTTAAGGAATCTGAAGTTTAGTGATTAAGATAGTGGCCAATGGATGTATTTCCTGCTAACTGTGAGAGTATAGAAGGTAGAATTCTTCCTAAATTACTACAAAAAACAAACACCCTTACAATTTTTTCTTCTCTAGCAGATTGATAAGAGAAAGCAGCTAGCAGACCATTGTGCCACAGCAACAACGGGCTGCCATTGGCCTTAGGAGAAACAAAACAGGAAACACACCAAGAAAACCAACCTTGATTTCCTCATGCAAACTGAGGCAAGACAGGAGAACCACGTTCAGATAAGAGTGATGAAATAGAAGGTTTACTATACCGTAACATAGAGGTCTGCATAAAATCAATTTTTCGAACATTCTCTTACAAAAGATATTTGCAACTAGTATTATTCATTTTTCTATAGATCTTGAATAGAAAAGCATGCTCTTCAGAAGAGGGCTGGTTCATAGTTTTGAGTACCTAAAAGATAAAACAGTCCTACAAGCCAAGCCAATAAGTCTAATTGTTGTGCCTGAAAGGGCAATGAGATTTTATCAAAGTGAGCACAAAAACATTTACTATGTATTTGGGAATGCTAAGACGGTGGCCCCTCCTTTCCCGGGGACCCCAACCGTCCTTACCTATAAAGAAACGCCATCTTTCTTAATAAAAAATTTACCCAGTTCATTCAATCTTAGCATCACTATGCTGCCCTGGCTCTTCTCCTGAGATATTTTCCCTTAGAGTCTTTTGCTGATGACTTCTGCCACCCTGTGCTGGGTCCAGAGGACTTTGATGGTCTGTCCTTATGTATGGACCAGGTTCTCTGAAGCACAGCTGACCCAAGCCTTGTTTATCCAAAAGAATTTCTAAAACTTAGGTTGTAAAGAGAAACGATCATAAAGAATGTCAGCAATACAATTAGTCTTACAAAATGTAAAGGTTTTTCCTTTAGATGGGATCCTAGAAAGAAGAAATCATGTATGGTACAGTGGAGACTTTGTTTTCTGGTCATTCAACATCTGTTCTCCTTTCTTTGGGTGACCATATATTCTAATTTCCACCCAAGGAACCACCCTTCTTCCACTCTCAGTAGAGGTGGTTTGAGTGTGAGACTTACACCAGTCAAGAATCTGGGGATGGAGCACATGTGGCCTATACTAATCTTTTTTTTTTTTTTTTTAATTTATTGCATCTTTCTGGTGATTAGCACAGTGCCTGACACATATTAGGAAGTCAATAGAGATGTGTTGTATAGAGCGTGGTCATGATTGTACAAGTCTGTTACTATATTAAAAACCATTGAATTGTACATTTTAATTGAATGAATTGTATGGTATGTGAATTATATCTTGCTGTAGTTTGTTTGACACAATATACAAGAAATATGATGGCTTTTATAATGGGAATTTATTAGGTTAAATGCTTACAGTTCTGAGGCTGTGAAAATGTCCAAAGCAAGGCTTCATTATCAGAGATGCTGTCTCACCAAAGGTCAGCTGCTGGTGATCCTGGACTTCTCTGTCAGATTGCAAGACACATGGAGGCATCTTCTTCTTTTCTGGGTCTCACTGCTTCAGCTTCTGGCTGATCCATCTGTGGCTTCCCTTCTTCTGGGTTCCTCTCTGAGTTCCTGGGTTCCTTCTCTCTGACTCTGTGGCTTTTTCTTTGTGTGTTTCTATTTTCAGTCCTCTGTTTATAAAGGACTCCAGCAAGAGGACCAAGACCCACCCTGGGTCATACCTTGCTGAAGTAATCCAATAAAAGACCTCCCAAATGAATCCAATCTAATCAAAGGGTTCCACACCCACAGGAATGGATTAGCTTCAAGAATATAATCTTTTCTGGGATTCACAAAAATCTTCAAACTGTCACATATCTCAATAAACGTATTATTAAAAAAAAGAATATGTATAGAAAGTGGAATCAGAAGCTACTTTTATTTGGGGGATGATAGGTCCTGCTTGTGTTACACTTGCTGATCTGGAGGCAATAGTCTCCTTCAGTTCAACAGTCTCATATATTTTGGTTTCCCTTCACATCAGTGAGTAAAACTTCTTCTCTGCTTACTTTGCATACCATTAGACCATCCCCTAGCCATGAGACATCTTGCACTTTTCCTATGGTAAGGAGCTTCTGATCCTACATTCTACAAAGTACCTGGTGCCATGCTTCCCGCGTGCCTTCTCAAAGTTCAGCTGCGGGGCATACACTAGGAAAACACTGCTCCAAATCAATAATGAAAGAATGGAAATTTGATCAGGCCAAAGAAATTTTTAAATATCCTTTGCCAATAAAAGGCTTCTACTATGAATCTTTATATTGGCTTCTGGAATGTAAACTCACTGCATGTGGTAATTTGTTCTCAGTACAGTTTCTAGCTAGGAAAAATAACATGTGGATCAAGTTAACAGTTTATTGAGTATTTCCTAGTAGCATGCTTATTGATTTTAGGACTTAGAAGAAATGCAGCTGCTATTCCTACCTTAATATTTTAACCATTCAACACCAGGACAAATAACACTAAAAAACAATACAACAAATAATGAATTATATTATGGTCCTTCATACATATTTATTCATGGGGCTGATCACAACAATTTAACAAGGTAATTTAGCACAAAAGAAAAAACACCTTTAATGTTTCATTTATATATAATTCCCTTCCAATTATCTTAGTTTATATGTGCCACCAGACATACAGAGTAGCCCTTACCAACCTAAGATGCTGGAGAAAAGAATGGCATTTTCCTCTGAGAAGCTTAACTCGATCCTTCCAAGGAATAAATTCAATACTTCTACCAAGTATTTATGTGGTCATGCAACAATAATTAGCAGATAAATGAGTCGCCCAATGGTGTATGTCTTATTTGCAGCAGGACCAGGGAGCACAATTTGAGTCTGTTCAGGTAGAGCAAATAAAAGACTATCATGCTGCTTTGCCTAAATTACTAACACCTAGTAAAACGTTGACCTTCTAAATAATAATAATGCAGTTAGGAAAATATGTTCCTCTTCTCTATGGGCTTAAATGAACTCTGAGAAAAAATTTTACTCCTTTGGAGATGTGTGTGTATCTATGTGTGGACTCCAACAGCTGTCGACTCGACGATAATGAAGATTAAAGAGGAGATCTCCAAAGGGACAAAACTTGAGTAGCCACTTCCCACCTGGAGTGTTCTTTGGGAATTGACGTACCAAAGGTCACCTTGGCCATCTGGCTGGAGGGCTGGATATTAAGCCTAAATAAAAGACCTAGTCTTGGGGAAGTGTTTCACTTGGAAGCAGTAATCCTGCAGCAAGACTGGCATCTGTGGGCTTGGGATGGCATTCCTTAATGGATGGTCACTCACAGAGCAGAAGTGATGGAAGGAAGATTTTCCCAGATGGCTCAAAGCTGGGGCCAAAAAAGCAAGTTCAAGAACTGGGTATGGGCATGAGTAGAATACTTGAGTGAAGAATACCTAACTTCATGTTTTCATATTGGACTTTGGGAAAAGTCATATTTACATAGGTATTTTTCTTTAATTTTCTCCCTTTGACACACTAAATCCCTTTAATTAACAGACCTATTAGGAAAGTCTGACATACTCCTACATTATTGTGAGATAGTGCTATTCTGACTGAAGAGGTGGAATATGAAAGGGGAAGATGTCTTTGGGGACTGTGTCCTGGTAATACCAATGACATGTCAGGCGGCTGGTAGAGCTGGGAGAAGTAAGGAGCAGGTCTTAATATAGTAGAACAACAAGAAGGAGGACAATTCACGAGAGAGGTGTAATCACATCTCTGGACCCTTTTCCAATATATATTACAGGCTGTTGATTCTTGAGTGGAAGGTAGGAGGAAATCAAAGTGGATTACAGGGAAGTGGATGTGGCTCAAGCGATTGGGCTCCCATCTACTATACAGGAGGTCCAGGGTTCGATTTCCAGGGCCTCCTGGTGAAGGCAAGCTGGACCACATGGTGAGCTGGCCCAAGCAGAGAGCTGGCCCACGCGGGAGTGCTGGCCCACGCGGGAGTGCTGGCCCGAGCAGAGAGCTGATGCAGCAAGATGATGCAACAAAAAGAGACACAGAGGAGAGACAATAAGAGACGCAGCAGACCAGGGAGCTGAGGTGGCGCAAGAGATTGAGCACATCTCTCCCACTCGAGAAGGTCCCAGGATCGGTTCCCGGTGCTGCCAAAAGAGAAGACAAGCAGACACAGAAGAACACAGAGCGAATGGACACAGAGAGCAGACAGCAAGCGCAAAAAGAATGGGGGGCAGGAGGAATAAATAAATAAATCTTTAAAAAATATAAGTGTTTGCTTTGGCAGCACCTATACTAAAATTGCAACGATACAGAAAAGACTAGCATGGCCCCTGTGCAACGACGACACGCAAATTTGTGAAGCATTCCATATTTAAATAAATAAATAAACAAAGAGGATTACACATAGAGAAAGCTACTGAAGAAAAGAAAATCTAATATTTATTAATGTTAATTACTTTACATGTGTCATCATATTTAATGACTCAGCAATGCTCTGTGATATCATATCTCTATGATTTGTTATTTCCATGTTGAAGATATGAAAAATTAGACTTAGGGAAGTTCAATAGCTTGCCCCAAAGTTACACAATTAGAAAAGAAACCGAGCAAAATTAGAAAACTCCTTGTCTGTTTGATTCAAGACCATCTATTTTCCACAATATGTATGATTATGGTTTAAATTAGTAAATAGGTTTATAAATTATATTTGTAGTTATAATTATATATTTCTGTGTGTCCTATGTTGTTATTGATTCTTTTTAAAATGAAATTTGATTGAAGTATATTATTCATACATGAACATATATAAACAATAAGGATATAGTAAAGTTTGTGAATTTACAAAACAAACATGCATATCATCATACAGGGTTCCCATACATCACCTCACTACCAACACCTTGCATTGTTGTGAAACATTTGTTACAAACTATGAAAGAACATCATCAAAATATTACCACTAATCATAGCCCATATCTTACCTTTGGTGTATTTTCCCCCAACCCACCTGATTATTAACACCCTGTATTAGTATTATATATCTGTCATAGTTCATGAGGGAACGTTCTCATATTTGTTCTGTTAACCACAGTCCGTCTTCTACCACAGGATTCTATTTGTTACACAGTCCCTTGTTTTGTACAATCCATTCAAAGTGTACACTCAGTGGTTCTCATTTTCATCACAGATTTGTGCTATCATTACCACAGTCAGTTTTAGAACATTTTTATTACTCCAAAAGGAAAAATTCCTTTACCCCTTATACCCCCCCCATTGTTGTCCCTTAGAAATGCAATAATATCTTCTTTGCAACCGCTGCAAATATATTATAATATTACTGTTAACTATCTATCATCCATAAGTTACATTAGTTGTAATTTTCCCATGTATCACCATATTCTTAACACTTTGTAAAAGAACATTCTTATCTTTATACTATAAACCACACTCTTCATCCACCACTGAAATCACTATGTTTTACATTCCCTAGATTATTCTCTAGCTTCTTTTCAATTTACATTTATGTCCACAGATACCCCTTTCAGCTACAATCACATTTATAAATCATCAGTGTTAGTTATACTCACTATAATGTTTTACCATCAACTCTATTCATTTCCACATTTTTATAATAAACCTTATTAAAAATTCTACATACATTAAGCATCAGCTTCCATTCTCAACCCACATTGTATTTCCTAGTAAGCGTTTACCTCTGTGAGTTTACTCATTGTAATTAGTTCATATTAGTGAGAAAATACAATATTTGTCCTTTCTTAATGGGAGGCAGGTGCTCAACCACAGAGCTACATCTGCTCCCCAATATTTTTCCTTTTGTGTCTGGCTTATATCACTCAATATAATGTCCTCAAGGTACATCCATGTTGTCATATGCATCCTGATTTCATTCCTTCTTACAGCTGGATAGTACTCCATTGTATATATATATATATATATCACATTTTATTTATCCATTCAGCAGGTGATGGACACTTGGACTGGTTCCATACTTTAGCAATTGTGAATAATGCTGCTATGAACATCAGTGTGCAAATGTCAGTTCGCATCCTTGTTTTCAGTTCTTCTAAATATATTCCTAGTAATGGAATTGTTGGATAATACAGCGGCTCTATATTTGGCTTCGGCTTCTTGAGGTACTGCCAAACTGTCTTCGACAGAGGCTGTACCATTCTACATTCCACCAACAGTGGAGGAGTGTTCCTATTTTTCCATATCCTCTCCAGCACGTGTAGTTTTCTGTTTTTTGTTGTTTTTTTTTTGTTGTTGTTGTTGTTGTTGTTGTTTAACAATGGCCACTCTATAAGGTGTGAAACAGTATCTCGTTATAGTTTTGATCTGCATTTCCCAAATAGCTAGTGATGTTGAACATTTTTTCACGTACTTTTTGGCCATTTGTATTTCCTCTTTAGAAAAGTGTCTATTCAAGTCTTTTGCCCATTTTTCAACTGGTTTGCTTGTCTTTTTATTGTTGAGTTGTATGATCTCTTTACATAACATAGATATAAAACTTTTTTCAGCTATATGGTATTTAAATATTTTCTCCCATTTTTATTTTGCAGTAACAGATAGGTTAATAACAGATACTTATACAACTTAAAAAATAAAGTAGATCAAAATTAATTTGATTTTTAAATTATTTACTCCCTCTACTGGTAAATTTGTGAAGTGATAGAAGTTCAATAAAACAAAGTTGAATATGTGACTTCCAACCTACCTCAAACTCTCAAAATAGAATTAATATTCAGTTATTAAGAAGTATATTTTATCTCTTTGTTCTCATTGTTACAGAATTCTTTTATAGAAAAGTTTTGTTAATTTTTAAGTAAAGCATATTTACATTTGTCATAAAATGTACTTCTTCTAAAATACAGTTAGCCCCAAAATCAATTATTCTTGTTTAAAGTCAAAATTAACATTTGTCTTCGTGTGTGTTTAAGTTTTTGCTTTCCAATTTTGTGTTATGTCTTTTAGATTCAAAAGACACTGAAGTAAGGGTTCAAGTAAAAGATAAAGCCACATAAACTCTTTAGAGACAGCAGTGAGAATTTGAAAAGATATACCAGAGAAAAGAAGATAAAGAGATAGCTGTTAGAAAAGGGACATAAATAGTATCTGGCAATATGGTTAAAAATTGCAAACCTTTAGGACTATCCAACGTACGAGTGCAATATCCTCCCAATCCTTGTGAGAATGAATTTAAGAATGATTTTATCCATCCATTATAAAAGGCACATAGGAGATACCATAACCATCATAATTTCATAAAGAATATGTAACTCTCCTCAACTGCATTGTCTTCTCAGTGGTGGTAGCACAGTGCCCAAGAAGGTTGGCAGTAGACGGTCTTCCTTTTATAGTTTTACTCTATTGTATGTATATGTGTGTGTGTGTGTATGTGGGGCGGGGCGTGGATGAAGGAGGAAAGATAAATGTTTCATTCTTATTTGGTTTTCTTCTCTAATGGTCATGGAGGCTGAGAGTTGTGATACGTTGTATGTATGGCTCATAAATGGAGGAGTGAATTAGATATAAATATCAATGGCCCTGTGGGCAACTTGATGCCCCAGAAACTTTTACAAAAGGTCTTCTTCTGTGACTTCCTGTGTTCACAATATAAGGAATATTGTGTTTATGATTCGTGTTTAGTATTCCCCAGCAATATCATGAGGCATTATCTGAATGTAACCCTATTTCAATCTAATACAAGCATATAGACACTAATTTTATTATTTTTCCCTTTATCATGGCACATTTCAAATTATACTTGGGAATATTACTACAAGTAGGCAATATATTCTTTCTTTCTAACTTTATGGGCATTCTTAATACAAATGATAGAGAGATGCTTATTTAACACTTGTAGACTTTGCTTTCAGCTGTGGCAGACTAGTTAACTAGTAATAGTCTAATCTTCCCAATGAGACAACTAGAAATCTGGACAAAATATTAATAAAAACAGAGAACTACCAAGAAAATGTGGGTTTGAGAAGACAAGATCCCAGAAAGGAGAGCTTAGGCAATAAATTATTTTCTTATTTCCTATTTTTCAGGCATTGATAATACAAAACTAATTAATAACATAAAACCATAGAAAGATGTTTGATTTACGCACCTAAGTATTGAATGACTGAATGATGGGACTCTGTGTGATAACTTCGACTTTCACCTAGATCTTTCATTATTTCTTAGAAAAATTGTAATTCTAGAACCATTTTTAATTATGATATTTTTTGGCTATTTTAGATTTTAGACACAAGTATAGAATGGGATTCTTCACAGTGAATCATAATAAATGTTATAACCAAATAACAAAAGAGGAAATACAAATGATTGCTATGAATAATATAGAAAGTAGTTTTACATGATTATTAAAAACTTAGATTTGAGTCATGTAGATATGGATTTGAATTCTAACTGGGTTTCTAGGTACTCCCTATTTTACTTTTTGGTAATTTAATTAATTATATAGATTTTATGATGTATATAAAATGCCCAGACCAGTTGTTGGCATGCAGTAAGTGTTCAATTATTAGTATTTAAGGTTATTATAGAAGAATGTGAATTTCATTACTAAATCAAAGAATACTGAATAAAAATCACCACGGTGTACAATATTTCACCAGACAAATTAGAAAAGACCTTTTTAAAATGATGCTGCTGGCAAGGGTATGATAAGATAGGTAATGAGATACATGGTTCTTCTAAAAAGCAATATAGCAAATGTACTCTGTTCTTTGGTCCAACAATTATTCTTGCAGGAATCTACCCTAAAAGACTAAAATCAAAGGTAGCCAAATATCTATTTTAAAAAAGATGTTCACAACATGGCTTGTATTAGAAGAAAATTCTTCACAGCCTAAACGTTTAGTATGTGAGAAATGTTAAAATATTGGTGTAGCATTATAATGAAATGGTATATAGGCATCACAGTGACATTTGTGTAGATGTTTTTAATGTGGCAGTAAAAAGTGTATTAAATTGTACTCTCGGTGCACATGGCCTGGGTGAGGCTGAGCATGTAACACAAGTCTAAGTCTATTAGGGCATAGTGTTCCTTGCCTTAGTGATTGTTTTAAGGACGTACCTCTAATCTAAGCAGGTGCATTTAAGTATATCTTAAACCTTTTACCATAAATGTTGGAACAAAGATTTTATCCCTTAAGACCTATTGGAAAAGACTCTCTCTTTGAATACCGTGATATAAAGTCTGGAACTGATTCTGATGGATTTGGAACCATACCATGAGGGGAGGTAGCAAGAGGATAAAGCACTGAAGAACGGAAATCTAAGAGAACAGCAGGTAAAAGGAACCACTGCCCAGATGAACTTCCAGTTTGCGCCTGAATCCATTTCTCCCTCTGGACTTTCCAGTTCTATAACCAATAATATCCTGGATGTGCTTTAGTGAGTTTGACCTGGCTTTACTGACTCATGAAACATACTAATTTCTAAATGTTACACACATGCTATATTATTAAAGTTGGGGGAGGCAGGTATGAGTCAAAATTGTAATAGACAATAGCTTCTCAATTATGTAAAATGCATATTCATGGGAAATACTGGGAAAATGCGTGAAAATCTCTACTTGGTGACTATTTATTATTTTTTCATTTTTTATGCATTTTCTAAGTTTTCACAATGGACATGTACTACTTGCTTAATCTAACATATAATATTTTTTCAAGTCATATCTTGGAAGGCAAATTGGGTAAGTCACTTTGAATAAATTCAGTAAGAGGTGTTCTCAGAAGGAAATGAAATGCTCATCTTTTGAAATTGTATAAAATTGCTCTTACAATTTTTTGACACCTTGGGGAATACTCACCTCACTAAATTAACCTGGCCTTTCTTCTTTGTATACCAGGGAAACTGCAAGTACTCTGTGTATAGCTCCTATAAAAGTAGATTGGTAAATTATCTATGGCATAACAAACTGCTTTTCAATTTTTGGATCTTTCTAGAGCTTAAGAGGATACAGCTACGTCCAGTGAAGACTGAAACTTGCCCCTTGTCCCTGGACAAAATGGGGCTGTCCCTTGCCTTAGGAAACTCAGCTTTAAGGAATTAATTTTAATTGAAATTTTGACCTAGGTTTAATAACAGCCAAAGTAGCCACTATTATCAATTAATAATAGTGATAATGCCATTGTTTTCAACTGTTTTTATATTTAGTAATATTTTCTTTGTATAATAAAATATAATAGGCTGAATTCCTACTTAATGCTTGGTTATCTGACTCTGAATGTTATTCTAAAAGTGACGATTGGTAAATAGTCTTCAAAATAAAATTATAATAAAGAGTGTTGCCACCATCTCAAAATCCCACTGTCATAAACGCACACTATTTACCCAGCTGTTTCTGTGGACTTGGGAGTTAAATTCATCTCAGTACTAGAAGATACATAATAATTGTTCTCCCGTAAAAACAATGGGTTTATAAGTATAATTATCCATTTACCAACTCCTTATTTTGGGGGAATGCCATTTTTCAATTAGATTTGAAGGTGATATACCACAGTGATAATATTAAAATATATTTTTTTACTTCTGTACCAATATAATTTGTACGTAGACAATCAAATAGATCACCTCTGGTCACAATTATGTTTCAAATGAATAAAAGCCTGCCTGCTAACTGCTTTTCACTGGGTCAGTTTTTTAAACAATAGCATGATATTTTTTTGTTAAATTTATGTTTGTGCATGAGAGGAGCTGTTTTTGTGCCTACATATTTTCCTTGTGACCATAAGAGATAGTATTTAAAGAATTTTGTATTCTATGTTTAAAAATTGCCTTAAAGAAAGATTCTCAATTGATTAGAAAAGCTTACTACCAAAAGGCAGACACAAAAACCTAAAAGCAGCCTGCAGAAGTAGTACAGCCGCTGAGTCTGCAATGAGTGTGTGAAGAGTGCTTTAATGCCCCTTTCTCAACATGAGATGACAAGATGAAAAATGTGAATGGACAGGCAATATACTGCTCAGGCACAGACTGAAGGGGGTCCTAGGTTTCCTAAAGTCTAGTTCAAGCTCCCAAACACGGAAACCACAGAGAGTTAATGATAATTGAGATCATATGGTTCTTATCAAAGCTTCCTCAAGAAAAGCAGCTTGAGGGAAAATTCATAAATATGTGTCTTGACCACAGTCTACCAATCCCCTTCCGCATTGGAGCCTTTAGCTAATTTGTTGACTTAATTACCAAAGGCACAGGAAGGTTAAACAGAGTGATAATCTGATTTTCTCTGATTGCTGATCACTGCAGAAAGTGGCCCATAGGATGCAAAAATAAACCTAGAACCTTAGGCTATGTAAAAGGAAGAGTTGAGGCATTTATCCAGATAATTCAGGCAAAGTTGACTGTTAACAGTAATCACATTATCTGGATAAGTGCTCAAACTCCACTCTGTCGACCTGAACAACAGCTTTAATCATATCATCTGTTGGATTAAATAGTTTATTGGTTATATCTAAATCTAATGTGAACTATTTATGTTTAATAGTCAAATTCAGCAGGGAAATCCTATTATAATATCCTTTTAAAATATCATCCCAAGTGATATAGATACAAATAACATTTTGTCCAAATAAAGAATGAGTGCTTGTCTTTAAATTATTAGAAAACATTAGGCCACAGAAAGAAAATAACATGTGGGAAAAACAGATTTACTTTATAAATAAGAAAACCAAAATCACAATCCAGAAAACATCTCTCAATGTTATTGTGTATGTTTTTCTGAACTTTTTAATAATACATGATGCTAGTAGAGCCTCTGAATCAAACTAGGCATGATTTTTCAATTATGCTGTTCTATAAAAGAAATGGAATCATACTATACATACTATTTTGAAGCATGAATTTTTAATTGGATGATATCTTGGGTCTCTTCCTATACCATTAATATGTAGTTGCTGTATCATTTTTAATTCTCTTAAATGGATATAACATAAATCCAACCTATTTTTGGACACTTAGGTTATTTCCAATTTTATTATAAACAACTTGGTGTTGGCTATCCGTCTATATACATTTTCACATACTCACTTGATTTTGCACCCTAGGCTAAATTCCTAGAAAAGAATTTGCTGGGTCAAAGGAAATGTACTTTTTATAGCCTTTCCTATATATTAGTCAACTGAATGCCATTTTATATCACTTTTAAATGCACAAGCTGTGTATAAGAGTGTATAAGAGTGCCTATTCTTATACACAAGTGCCTGTTCTTATACACAAGCTGTGTATAAGAGTGCCTATTCCCAAAAGCATACCATTACTAAATAATATATTTATTTAAAATCTCTTTGGTTTTTTATTTGATATGTACACATGTCAACTTTTTGCTATTTTTCTTTGTATATGTTGGAAAATGAATTTTTTTCATAACTTATTTTCCATTTGTATTTTTCTATTATGAATCATCTATTTATATCTTTTCCACTTTTCTCCTTTGAGGAATTTTTCATTTTCTTATTGATTTAAAGAGCTTATAATTATAGACAGGATATCAATCCTGTCTATAATGTTTTTTACAAATAATTTTCCCAGCTTTTCATTTGCCTTATATTTTAATAATATTTTTTATATAGAAGCTCCCCAAATTTATGTAATCAAACTTAAGAAATTTTTTGTTTCTCCCTTTAATTTGTGCTCAGAAACTCATTTCCAGAATTCATTGCGGATTATACCTATGTATTATT
>JAQZBX010042871.1:0-21857 GCA_029593785.1 Cabassous unicinctus
CACATGACTTTTTCTAGGTATTTGAAACAAACAGAGGTTATGCTTGCATATAACCAGATTGAATCATTATTCTGACAAGTTTGTTTAGTTTTAATAGTGATTAATTGTATGTTGTAAGAGGTTTGCTTGGAGACAGTTTCCAAAATCATTTTGGTAACTTACGTATGTAAGATAAATTGAATATATTTTTATTATTAAAGAAAAGGAAAGTAATTTTGTCCCAAGAAAATGAACGGTTTTTAAGAAAGAGGAAAATATGCATGTGGGGACCCAGGCCCCCTAAGTCCTCAGCATGTAGTTGCCTACATGACCTAAACATAAGTTAAAGTTTAATAACCCTCCTGGGGGTTTTCAGGGGAAGGAAAGTATGTCTTAAACCAAATCTTCTCTGAGCTGTAAATCACCATTTCCTGAGATAACATCAACAAACTTTAAGTGTGACCCTAGCTGGAACTCTCTTTTTGCCCCTATGGAATGTCTTTGTTCTGAGACCCCTTATATTCCCCCTCCTTTTCCTACCTCTTTGAGGAGCACTAACTTCCTTCATCCTTTGGACCAGCCACCATCAAAAGATTCTCTCCTGTCCATAAGTACCAATAAAGCTTATATCTGATTCTCTGCCTGGTGCATTCTTTGGTCTTACAGTCTCACCTGCTCATGTCCTTCAGGAGTGGGTTGGAACAGTTGGTGAGCAGCAAGCCAGGAGACCAAAAGACCACCAGCAGTGGTGGGCATGAGCTATAGGAAGGAAGAATCCACAGGGGAAATACTGAGTTGTCCTATAATGTCCATGTGGGGAGGAGTGGCTGCCCTCAGGCACAATGGGGACCTGACAAATGGGGACCTTCAAGAGAATTTCAGTTTGCCCAGTTGGGTGGCTGTTGTATAAATCTGCATGAGTATGAGGATACCTTAAAAATGCTAATAGGAGTAGAAAGGGTGCTGCAAGAACAAAGGATTATGAAGTTTAGTAAAAATAGCAAGCATGCTGCCACAGCATTTGGGTTGGCCATTGCTAGGGGCTGTATGGTTAGCTACAGCAGATTGTCTCAAGGAAAACAAAGAAATCTGCCACTTAGAAAAAAGGTTTAAAGCTAGAAAGGGATTTGTGGACTTCCACCTCTGCCTTAGTGACCATTCTTTCTGAGCAAATAAAAAAGAAAGATATAGTGATTCAGATATAGAAATTATTTAAAAAGAATGTCTTTAAATCATGTTAGAACACTTTGGTAAAGGAAGACAAAATCATGGATAAAACATCCGGCACATGCAGAAGTGCTAAATAGGGCACCTTTTCAGTGAAAGTGCATTCTTAAGAAAACATTCTGCTAAAGACTTAACTGAGATAAGGACAACATTCTGGCAGCAATTCCACAAACCCCTGGCCACCTAAAGACTGGGTTAATGAGAACAGATAGAATTAGTTTTGCTGCTGGAGAAGTAAAAAATCTTTGCAACATTAATATTCTTTGTTTTGTTTCCACATTAATTCTTATTGGGCCTGGATAGCCACAATGATGAAATTTGTGCTGTTAAAGTTTAGTACATTTTGAACTAGACAACTCTAGGAAAGTAAGAATAAAAGAGAAAAATGATACAGCTTTTGTAGGATTGCAATTAAAAAATATATTACAAAACTGAAAGCTCATAATACTTGTATAAACTGTGGGAAAGTTTAATGTGATGGTATTTGGACAATGTTTTAAGTTTTGTTCACATTTTATTTTGATTAGAATTTTTAGCAAGTTGTTAAAATGAACTTTCAGTTTTGGATCAATAGCTTACTTCTTGTAATGCAGGAGTCAAGGCTGGTAAGGCTGACAAAATAATTAGATATTCCAGAGAAACCACACAAGAACCCAGTATTGGTCTTGCCTTTATTATTCCTGGTTACTCACATAATCCATTGATGGCTGATCAGGGGAAGCTCTGTGCAGGCCATCAGGGGTTACAGGTTTATATAGAGTATTAATACCCATCCTTGGCTAAGCCCTAATGTAGCAATCTCCTCAAAAGGCCTTTAAATAATCTAATCAAATCAAAGTTTCACAATAGGTTCAATGTAAGAACATAATTTTCAAATTATGTTCAAAACAACACACCTTCTCTTACTTTGTATATATATAAAAAATAATTTCTACTCCAATACCAAGTTAATGTTATCCCAGGCTTTATTGGTTTGTTATTAAGTCATTGATAAATTTTACCTACAAAATCAGAAATTTAAAGTGAAAAATAAATTATTTTATTAATGCAGAAAATTCATGTGATGAACATACCTAATTTTACAGCAAAACTCTTCTTATATTAAGATTATGGTGGATCTTGCTTACCACTAAGAAATAGTAAGCTTTTAAACCACATGTAAAACATTATTGAATGGAAGTAAGAGAGATATTTTCATTTTTTAAAAAATGAGACAAAGATCTTAGCACTATATTATAATGCAGGTCCTAACCAGCACAATGAGACAATAAATTTGATGCAAAAAATTGGATAAGAGTTACTACTCTTCTTATTTGCATATTGCATGATCTTTGACTTAGAAAACTCAAGGAATCTACAATTATTAATTAAAATAATAGGCAAAGCAGCATAATGACTGCCAATAAGATTAATATGCCTACATGCCAGCAACAAACAACCAAAGCTATCAATGAAACAGAAAGACAGTGTTTGAGTACGTTGGATTTTCTGGAATTTTCTGCATTGTAGTCTATTGTTAAAATATTTGTCAAAGTGGTTGTGTCATTTTACACAATCATTAGCAGTGGATGAGAATATCAGTTGGTTTAAATCCTCACTAACATATGGAATCTTTAGTCTTTTTAAATTTATATATTCTAATATTTTATAATGGCATCATATTGAGATGTTAATTTATATTTGCTTAATTACTTATATGCTGTTCATGTTTTTTATATTCTTACATGCCATATGTGTATATTTGGTGAAGTGCCTGCTCAAAATTTTAATTTATTTTTTTCTGCCTCTGGATTTTTTTTGTGTATGGATAATTACCTTAGTTTGTTTCAAAGAACTTCTTAAATTGGAAAACATCTAATTTATTTCATCTTTAATCATGATTTTGGAGTCAAAGCTAAGAAATCACTGCCTTATTCAATATCAGAAAGATTTTCTCCTATCTTTTCTTCTAAAAGTTTTTTATTTTATTGGGTTTTACATTTATATCTATAATCCATTTTGTTGTAACTTTTGTATATAGTATAGCATGATTCATATTTTGCTAATGTCCTTCAGCAATAGCTATTTATTTAGTCAAGTAATCTAAGTTAATTTTTAACACATTAGTATCCAATCACTAAAGCAACATTTGCTAAAAAGCCTATCCTTTCCACATTGAATTGACTTTGCAACTTTATTGAAAAAACAATTGATTATATATGTGTATCAAAATCCATACATTTTTGAGTTTCCCATATAGTTTAGACTCTGTTGGATTTTTCTACCTGACTCATTTATAGGATGTTCAAAAATAGTAATAATAATGATATATAAAATACCACTTGCTAGAAGCCTAGGGGACATTCTGTAATAAAACATTCTCATTTCTTTACATATGACTCCCATGTCCAGAGGACATTTACCTCCTAAATATCCTTAGAAAGCATTTATTTTTTATTTCCTTTTCTTCTTTTTTTCAAATGCCCAAGTTTTTCAGACTTGTTTTCTCTACTGAGCAGTTTAAAATAAGTGTTAATTATTTTTCTGTCTCTACATTAGACCACCTAAGTTCTCATCTCTATATTACACCCTATTAACCAGCCTTTTTTAATATTCTATATCCTATATAATGTGGTTGCAATTCTTTGATACACATCACTTTTGATGATCTAATTCCCAAATACCTCTTTAGCCACATTCATGACAATGCTCTATGTCATACTTAATCTTAATAGTCAATGGTGAAATTATTGTAATTCTTTTAACAAATGATGTTGTCAGAAACTTTGACACTTTGTTGTTTTCCTCATCTCCATGATTAATGGGAGAGTCAGTAAGATTTTGTTGTTTCTAGTTTTCAAAACTAAGAATGAAAATAAATGTGGGCAGTCCTAACCTCTGCAGGGAAGAAAAGAAATAAAATTAAAAACTCCATGTTGTGGATAAGGTTGAGTTTGGTACTGGACGGTAAAATTCAATGAAAACTAGTATTCAATTTCTGGTGAAAGGTAAACCAAGAGATATGGATGATACTGACCATGGTATCAGCTTTGTTGGAATGGACTGTCACTGTCTCACTAAGTCAAGGATGTTTACTCACCACAGAAATCTCTGGATGCTATCTGTGGTTCATTTAATCCTTGACCGCCTTTTTGAACCAGAAAACTATTGGTTCTATGAACTAGGCACCAGGGCAGTCTATAGGGGAATGTAGAGCAGGCCTCCACAGATGTTGAGTAAATGAAAAATTTAAATTTAAGTGTTGTGTAATGGCAGAACTTGCTCCTGGCTATCAACCTTAAAGGCCTAAGGAAATTGTTGCTTATTTTTTCAGCAGGAATACCTGGAAAGATAGAGAAAAATAAAAAAAAAAATAACGGAGAAAGAAAATAAAAAGAAACTGAAAGAAATAACTGCTAAAAGATAAATAAGGCATAGACTATGTTTTAAGGCAGACATTCAAAGAACTATTATGAGATGCCTTTGAATCCATGATCTAGGAGAACACTGATCAGGAACTGATGTGGCAAGGGTATTCTTCCTCACTGTGGAATGTCTTTTCCTCTTTATTCATCTTGTTAACTGTTTACTAATCTTTCAAGACTCAATTCAGATATCATTTTTTTCTAGGTCCTAACTCTTTCCTAGCTTACTGGAAGATACAGATTAATTTTATAGAATTGAAATATTTACCAATACTTATTAAAATTTAAAAAATATTTATAATACAATATCCTTTACATTAGGATGATGTACATAATACTTACAAATTACGTTATTTAAAATAAAATAGTGGGTTAATAGGGGAGGACAGAGCATTCATAAGGCAATAAAACTATTCTGTATGATACTATACTGGTGGAAATATGACAAGCACTTGTTAAAACCAATAGAACTATACAAAAAAAAAGAGTGAACCATAATGTAAACTATAGATTTCAGTATAACAATAATGCATCAATAGATATTCATCAATTCTAACCATTGTATCACACTAATGCAAGATGTCAATTAGGAGAAATTGGGCGAGGGGTATAGGAAACTCTATTTTCTGCAAAATATTTCTTTATATCTAAACCTACTCTAAAAGTAGTATGTTAAAATACATACATACATACATACATACACACACACACATATACATACATACATAAACACACACATACATACATAATTATATAGGTAAATGCATAAAACCAGGGGATTTTGTTTTATCCATATGAGTCAATTCTACCAATATCCTTTTTCAGTTATTTGGTTAATACAAATATCTTAACATCTCTGAGCCTCACTTAACTGAAATATGAAATGAAATAATCATGATTGAAACAGTTGTGAAACATATTTAAGAGATAGCATGTTAATTTCCTATTATAGTGACCTTCACATAGTATGTACACCAAAGATACCAGGTTTCTTTCTCTTCTCCTTTGTTTAGTTTATGTTACTATAATTATAGGTGAAAATTAGAGGTAATATTTTCTTCACTATAAACTAATGTCTTAGAGGATGATGCATACCCTGACAAACTATAATTTTATATATAATTTAAATTCATTGAATATTTAATAAACTGATTGAATTACACCTATACTTATATGTGTTCACCATTTTAAGATTAATTTTTTATTTTAGATAATTTTACATTTACAGAAAAGTTGCAAATATATCACAGAATGTTCCCATACATGCCACACTCAGTTTCACCTATTATTACCTATTATTATCATCTTACATCAAATGGTATATTTGTCACAAATAATTAATCAATGCTGATACACTGATATTAACTAAATTTCATACTTTTTTTTGGATTTCCTTAGTTTTGAAATAACATCCTTTTTTTTTGAAATCCCAGGATCCCATCCAGGTTAGCACATTACATTTAACCATCAAGTTTCCTTAGGCAACTTTGGATTGTTAGCAATTTGTCAGACTTGCCCTGTTTTTTATGAACTTGACAGTAGGGAGGAATGGACAAAACTTTTGGACATTAAAAACCAGTGTTTTCTGGTTGTTTAGTAATAATTAGATTAGAATTATTGATTTTGGGCAGGAAGAACACAGGGGAAATTTCATAAAATCATAACATCATAGCAATGAGATATATTGTCAAACTGGCTTACACTGTCAATGTTAACCTTAATCACATGGCTGAGGAAAGTTTAGGCCAGGTTTCTCCACTACATTGTTACTCTTGCCACCTCATTTTCTAGAATGTACTCTTTGAAAGGACATGATGTGGCAGTTTAAGATTATTTATGAATCCCAAAAAGAGAAAGATTGTGTTTGTAAACTAATCTATTCATCTGAGTGTGATTCCCTTTGATTACATTAATTTTAGTTGAGGGGACTTTGATTAAGATTACTTGATAAGATTGATTTAGGCCTTTTGATTGGGCTGTCAGTAAGGCATAACTCAAGTTGGGTCTCTGCCTCCTTGCTGGGTCTGATGTAAATGGACACTCACTGAGACACACAGGAAGAGAAGGCTCTGTCATTTTTTATCTTGCCGCATGACAGAAAGGTGAATGCTCCGACAGTTGAGGCATTGGGGAGAGATGAGCCATTTTGCTTGATAGCTTATAGCTGATATCGGGAAGAGAACAGTATGGCTAAGACTCATATAGAAGGCCAGGAAAGAACAAACCCTGTGCCAGAAGGGAGAGGACTACAGGATTGCTTAAGCACAAAGCCTCAATAGGGTAGGTCTGTGGAGCTCAAAAGGAAAAGGAAGCCCAAGGGGAAGGAGAGACCAGGCAGAGATGACTGTCTATCTTGCTCCAAAATGTGGCAGCTGACTAGTGAGAAATCACCTCTTACGGTGCTTTGAGTTGGACTTTCCCTGACATTAGGACTGTAAGATTTACTCCAAATAAATACCCTTTATAAAAGTCAACAGATTTCTGGTACTTTGCATTGCCATCCTTTTTGCAGACTGATGGAGTCACTATGCTCATCCTAGTCTTTAAAGGGCAAAGTCATGCTCTACCTACTTGAGAGTATAGCATCTAAAAAATCATTTAGAATTTTTCTATATGAGAGATTTGTTTATTCTCTCCCATGTATTTATTTTATAAAGTATAGACTCTTGGATATTAATTCTAGAGTTTGGATCAAATTGCACTACTGTGCTTCTTATTTCTTGCTCAAATTTTTCCAGCTTAGGCCATTGAGAGCTCTTCTGTTTGCCTCCCTTGTCCCTTTGTTATATCGTCAACATTGTGCATGTGTGTGTATGTGCTGTGTTCATTGTTGTTTTGGTTTATTTTGTGAATTGTTTGGGCTTCTTTTTTTATTCTTCTTTACTTTCTGGCACTACAATAAGCTCCTGTTCATCTTTTACTTTCCTTGTCACAGACTTAGAATCAAGAAAATCTCCCTGGAGTACTGTTTCCTTTTACTGGACAATGGTTTTGGAAACCACGGTCTATGCACTGAGTGACCATATATTTTATGGCCCAATTAACAACTTTAATTGCAAAAAAATAGTCCAACTATTATCACATAATCTAAGAAGACAAGTTGAAAGACAATTGTCTTTCTCATATCTGGCTCATGTTTCTTAATTGGGAAAACATGGACACGTTAGGGAATGTCCTTTCACAGATTCAAGTATTTTGCATCATTCATATTAAATACTCCTCCAGAGAAGGCAAAAAACAAGCATTTCCCAGTTAAATTCTTGTTTGATGGTGGAATTCCAAAAATGTGGGATGAAGCTACAAACAACTTAGCTTGTCTTATAGCAGCTATATGGTGGGAAATTATGCTTCATTGTGAGATCAAAGAGATACTGTTTCCAGAATCATTAGACAACATTTTAGAAGCTTTTTTTCTTTTTATTTGAATGAGTGGCTTCAAATTTACCTTGGAAATAAAAGAGGGAAACTGAACATTTTAACATTTGCACAAAAGCTGTTAAAATTTTTATTGGGGAACAACTTATTTGAATTTATTAATACTTGGGGAAAGTAAATTTGGTCAATTCGGTGGAAAGAATCTTATATATAAAATGGCCTGTGGAAAGAAAGGAAGTGCGGGCATTTTCTAGGATTTATTTAGAATCTAAAGTGAGAAGTTGGAAATAAAAGATGTGCTGTCAGTTCTTGATGGGTATGGGAACGCAAGGTAAGGGTTATTGATAGTTAATAGTGAGAGGGAGAAGCAAAAAGAAATAATATTTTTTAGGATGTTCCAGGAAATACTTCATGAATGGTGATGATTTTGTCATGGATATTGTAGTTTGCAATGTTCCCATCTCTTCAATAGAAAGTAAGTATAAAATATTGTGGGACATATAGTATTGTAAGTATGGGAGATTCTCTTTAATCATTTCATTCATTTTACAAATATTAGTTATATTCTCTATTCTAGATGCTTAAAATCAGATGTGAACAAATATACAGATATCCATGTCCTTATAATGCTTTGTTCTAATGTGTGTCATTCTTATGGCATGTCTTCTACTGTATAACAATTATATGAATTATATACGTGTGTGCATGTCTGAATGTTTATATCTATGCAAATACTTAGTGGATAGAAATCACAAATAATTTTTCATTTCTTTTTGCTGATGAGTTTTGACAAAATACACAGTTGGTAAATGTCCAAGAATGCAAGGGAACATGGTTAATGACAGTACATATTTTGTGCACTTGTGCCAAATCCACAAAAATAAAGCTCATTATGTCTGAAACATAATTTACTTTTTCATTATTTTCCTATTCAGCCATCCTAAGCAACCAGGCAAACAGCTAGAACAAATATTAAGAATTGCATTTCATTAAAAAATAATACACAGAATGGTAAGTGATTACCCTTCATATGGGGAAGTTCCATGATAAAACATATATTCAAGCTCCAAATGTTTTTATTTTATAAAATTATTTCTTTTTTCCTTGCAGATAAACTCTTTCTAACCTGTACTTTTCCCAAGTAGACTGAAACAATGCAACAAAATAATTCATACCCTTAGGATTGACACAGGACTCTTTGAAGCAGGAAAAGATGTTTGTAATATTCTTAAATTTCTATGTGGGAACTGTGATGGAGAATTTGCTCATTACTGTGAAAAAGTTCAGTCAGACATTTGGCAGCCCCTTGTACTTCTTCCTCTTTTTATTGTGTTTTGCTTTTCATCTTCCACAGCTCCTTGGTTAATTGTGGATATTTTCTCTGCAAAGAAAATTATATCCTAAAATGATTGAATGACACAAATCTTTACACTACATTTATTGGGCTGCTTGGAGATCTTTGTTCTCATCATCATAGCTGTTGATCAATATGTGGCCATTAGTAAGCCCTTATGTAACTCAAACATCATGAGCTAGGAGGTCTGCATTATCTTGGTTATTCTTGCATGGTTAGTGTCTTTCATACATTCTACAGCTCAGATTGTCTTGGCCTTGAGATTGCATTTCTGTGCACCAAATTTGATTGATCATTATTGCTGTGATTTACAACCCTTGTTGATACTTGTCTGTGTGGATCTTTATGTGATCAGCCTACTGCTGGTGTCCAATAATGGGGTCATTTCTGAAAGCAGTTTCATACTTGTGATAATCTCATACATTGTCATCTTGCATTCTCTGCAAAATCACAGTGCAGGAGTGAATAAAAATGCCTGCTCAACTTGTACTTTTCCCATCATCATAGTCATCATATTCTTTGTACATTCATGTGTACACATCCCCCCAACCACCTCCCCCATGAGCAGAATGGTAGCAGTATTTTATACCATTGGGACTCCCTTTCTCAACCCACTCATTGACACACTAAGGAATGCAGAAGAGATAAATGTCATAAAAAAGTTATGAAGTATTAAAATTACCTCAGATATCAAAGAATGACATGGTCCAATTACTTACTCTATTATGGTTTGACTAAATCAGTATGTACAGCAAATATGGTAGTATCTTATTATTGTAAGAAGACCATGCAATTGTAGGCAAGGTCATATGTTGTTATTTTCTCTAGTTCACAGAGAATTTGAATGTCCAGGCACCACTTTTTTTTGTAACAGAGAAGGATGAGTGTCTGATTAATTCAGATAATTATGGAAAAAGAGTCTTTCCTCTCTATAGATTTTCTACCTTTCTAGTCATACCATAGCTATGTTATAAGCCTGATTCCCCAAATACACTCTTATATCAAATGCACCTGAATTGCTTACTTTTATTTGTGCTCTGACCTCACCCTGCTAGCTTTCCTCATATCACTTTGACTTGTTCTTTTCCTGAGAGAGCTCCTTTCTGCCATTGCTGATCATGAACTTTATTTCCCAACTCTGAATCTGCACTCTAGTTTATTAAGAATAAAGATCTTTACTCAATAACATCCTTTCAAGCATGTGAGCAACCAAAAATAAATGAAATAAATCCTTAATTCATCTATAACTCATTTCCAGTTAGGTATCCATCTTCCTCCTGAATGCTTGCAGGGCAAGGGAACACAATGTACAAGACCACCCATTCCATTTTATCACAAGTGTGTCTTTTAAAACTTCCATATATTTGAAAGAAACTTTTAATAATGTACCTATATTATCAACTTTTTCTTCTTATTTTATACTTGTGTTAAAGTAACCAAAATGTTATTTATGGATGCTTTAGTATGAAAATGTGCCTTGAGATCTTCAATATGATTGGTGTACAAGAGCTGCAAAAATAGAATGCTGTCTGAAACTCTTAGAGTTTGGAAAGTAAAATAATGTATATCATCAAGAATAAATATGAAATGAAAATACATCAGAGAAATAACTTCTTTTATGAGAATGAAAAGCAGAAAAGAAGAACCCAGATTGAATGCAATTAACAGTACAATATTATTTTAGTTAAAGATGTGTTAATGAAATTAATTTAATTACAGTGGAAATGTCCATAATACCCATGATATGCATCTCCATTTGCAGCAGTAAGCTGCTTCTTCTCTTTAGTTGAGCCTGTCCTAATAGAGGGGTTGTATAGGATCCCAAGCTAGAATTGCTAATAGTATATTGGTGCCATGAGAGGACAGGCCAGATTAGTAGTAACACCTTTGCTGTATCTGCCATGGGTTATATCCTGATCTTTTATAGTTATTGGCTTCAGCATAATAAAGAGTAATACAAGTGTGATTTAATTTTTTTTGCTGCTTCTAATTCTTTAATTGCACAAAGCATAGCAATAACAACATGTCCTCTTGTGAAAAATGATTTAAAGATAAATTCAGTAAAATGCCACTAGTTTTTTGTATTCTCACTTTGTTTTTTTGTTTGTTTATGTTTGTTTGTTTTGGTTTTTTGTTGTTTCCTGTGAGATTAAGAGGAGCAGTGTCTACACTGGAAAACACATCAAGAGGGAACTATCTTTAATAGACATTGGCAATGTCATGAATCCATCATAAACTGATTTAACCAACCCTTCCATAGCAACAACAAGCATACAATTATTACACTTTTCATTGTCATTTGCATTACAGATGAATAAATGAAGGAAAAAGTAGAGAAGAAAATAAACTAAAATGCAAATGAAAACATAAAGGTAGGATAAAAGGATAGGAAGAATCACACTGGGGAAGAAAACTTGGAAGGTTTTGTGTGATTCAAAATCAATCAAGGCATCATCAAGGTAATGCATTGTCCCTGGAGACTGTGGAATTCTGGGCTTGGCTGTTGGATTTCTTGGTCCTTGGTATTTCTGTCACTTGGCAATACACATGGCAACCTTGCCTGACTTCTTTCTCTTCTTGTTTTCTTTGACTTCCAGACTCTTGCTGCTCCCTCTCAGATACTCTCTTTGTAAACTTCCCTATAAAGCCTCTAATAATAAAATTAAGACACATCCTGCTTCAGTTGTGCCACACCTTAACTGAAATGACCTTATCAATAGGTCCTATTTACAAGAGTTCACATTCACAGGAATGTATTGTTGAAGAACATGTTTTTCTGGGGTACATAGATACATGTTGCCACAGTAACTGTATCAGCTAGAAAAACTGATATTAAAAGTTATGTTCACAGAACAAAGCTGTTTCTCATTTACCATGTTTGAAAATATTTAATTAGAAGCTTTACACATCTTCATTATATAACATAAAGTAAATCTTTTTATTGTCACCTATTGATGTCCTCAAATCCCCTACAGTTTACAATGGTCTTTTGTACAAATAGTATTAAAGAATTCGCAGAGGTCGGGGCCAGAGCACAAGGCTGTGTTGGCAGTTATTTTTCTTCAGGGATTGGAAGATACAGGGCATGGGTGGGCAGAAGCCTTTGCAGGTATCAGAAGTTCACATAAGAAATATATCTGCCCACATGCGCCTGTTATGCCTGTTACATTAAATTTGAACATGCATATGCCTTCTTGGTTTGATGTTATTGGACTTTTCTCCGATTCACAGAAGGATGAACCTGAAATCAAGCGGGCAGCAGAAAATGTCAAAATTTTGATAGACCAAGAGGTGAAGACTGGAATTCCTTATAGAAGGATTATTTTGGGAGGATTTTCTCAAGGAGGAGCTTTATCTTTTTATACTGCTCTTACCATACAGCAGAATTTGGCAGGTGTCTGGTGGACTCAGTTGCTAGCTTCCACTTGGGGATTCATTTGCACAGGATCCTATCCGTGGCACTAATAAAGAGATTTCTATTGTCCAGTGCCCTAATATTTGCATCTCTTACTGCTGAAAGGCTAAAAACATTCATAAATCCAGCCAGTGTAACCTTCAGAACCTATGAGGGCATGATGTACAATTCATGTCACCAGGAAATGATGGATGTCAAGCAATTCATTGATAAAGTCCTACCATCAGTTGATTGACATCACTAAGAAGACTTGGGTAGAAGTACACCAGCATCATTGTGGTAGAACAGAAATTTTTAAATGTGCCCAATCCTGAAACTTGTTTGCAGTGATAGGATGTTTTACAAATACATACCAAAGACACAGACTAAATAATGTCTTCTCATGGGAAATGTATGTTCTTTTAATTTTCTATACATGTATTTCTATTTGATCCCAGTGTATAACTAGTATTAAAATAGGTGAAGCAGCTATCTTCTTTATCTCAATATAATTCAGAAAAATAATAAAATACTGCAATCAGAATTTTTATTACACCATTTGAAAATTATTTGTATACTTACTGAAAATTTGTTCAGCTATAAGTGAGTAGTTAAGACAGAAATGATTAAAGTGTGCTGTGACTTAGACTATGGATTTATTCCAAAATTGTCTAGTCACAATAAAATGGCTATATTTTAATATATGTATTCATATATACATAATAACTATAATACAAAATAAGAATTACATGGTGTTATATTATTCCTAATAATAAGAATAATACTTTTAGTGGAAGGGTAATATTATTGCTCTCCTCAATTAATGGCCCTTTTATTTTGGGGACCAGTCTTTTTTAAAAAATATTTCCATTTAATATTCTTTTCTTCTCTTTAGAAAAGACATGTTCTTCCTTTATTATCCTCCATTGGAGACCAAATATTGCTTTCCTGCATAGACATCTGGTGTTAATAAATGCTGTAATTTAACATTCAGAATCACAGATCTTTGGTATTTATGATGTATTTATACATACAATGAAATCAGACATGACTTAAAATTTATGTACTACTTATTTCTTCAACTGTATCTTAGTCCAAATTTAGACTTATTCAGTTATTAGAATTTTTAGTACAGTAACAGGAATAATTGTGTGATTTTAATTTTCTGTAATCAACTAGAAGAATAATTAGATCATACTCTAGTATGTTCTGAAATGTTTGACTTGATTTTCAAAATTGTAAATTCTAAGATGATTTGGCCTAAGATGATTATCATTTTAGCATAATTTGTTTAGTTATTTTGTACATGTTTAAAACCAACTGCTGTGCAAAATTAGATACATCAGAAAATGTTGCTTTATTTTTATCTGCCAATGAATTTCTTTGAAATTTTGACTTTATTCAAATGATATTTTTTTTAGGAGGTACTAGGGATTGAACCTGGGATCTTGTACATGCGAAGCAAGCACTCAACCACTGAGCTACAACTGCTCCTCTTCAAATGATTTTTAAATTAGCTTTTGTGCAAACATAAATATAGCAATATTTATTTTATATAGTCAAAATTTTCAGAATACTGGTAAAAATTATTTGAAAACAAATTTCTGGATAATAAAGGTTAGTCAGAACTTGAATGGTATAATTACCACATTGTTTAATACTTATGGAAATGCATGCTTAGTATTTTTGAACTGTTAATTTTTTGGCTGTATTGAAACTGATCAAAACAATTCTTAGATTGCATCTTTACAAATAGGTGCTAATTGATAATGGAAATAATCTAGCAGTGCACAATATATAATGTTAATAATTAAGCCATATGTTTATGTCTGGATTTAAAAATTTTAAACAATCATTTATAAACACATTGTCCTTTGAGGAATATAAATGGTTATATTCAGTTATACAAATCAGCAACATCTTATTTATGGTAAGAGATCTTATTCTGTTGAAAAGTTTTGCTTTAGTGTGGTGAAATGTAAATCTTTTTCACAGCTTCTATCAATGTGAAATAAAATTTAAATCTGAAAAAAATACATAGAACATTTTAATGTGAAAAATATTTTTTAAACTGAGAAATATTCTAAACCTGCAAACATTCATTAGAATACTGATACAGATGATGAAGACTTCCAGAGAAAGGCTTTCGCTACATTTCACAAGATAGACTTTAATTCTTTTAAATCTACATATCTAAACATTATAGTTTCTATTTGTTTCTCTTTTATTTTCTTGTCATGTCTTTCTTTTATATGCATACCACCTTTGTGGAAATTTTCATATCAGTAAATACAGAAGTTATCAGTTCTGTAAATGGTCTCCAAGAACACAAAAATGGTTTGGGTTTTAATATAAATAAATCCTATATAGATTTATTTTAGGTTTTGGAAGATGTAATTATATAACCTACATTTTCACATTTCCTGGCAGAGTATCTTCCTTTCCTGAAAGACTCTATTACTGTTAGAAAATACATATTTTCCACTACGCATATGACAAGTGAATGTCTTTTTCTATACTTGAGAAGATTATTCTCATTCAACACTCCCTTGTACATATTCCTACCCACAGTGTATAAGATATAAATATTAATAGTCAATTATTTACATATATAATCTATCATTTTTTAAAACATATTTTTAAAAATCTCCTTGATCTTAAAGTACATTTTGCAATGTAGGGGAAAAAGACGGCAGACTGAATTTGCTGCCTAATCAACTAAGTGTTGTAAACAGAATAGTTGACCATAAAGATGTTCATACCCTAATCCTTGGAACCTCTGAATGAGTTATGTTGCACAACAAGGAGAAATTAGTGTGCTAATCAGCTGACTTTAAAATATGGAGATTATCCTGAATTATCCAGATTATCACAATAGTTCTTTAAAATGAGAGAGGAAGGCAAAAGCCAAGGTCAGAATCAGGGAGAGATTTAAAGGTACTATGCTGTGGGCTTTGGAGATGTACGAAGGGGCTATGAGCCCAGGAACACAGAAAGCCTCTAGAAGCTGGAAAATGCATGGAAATGGATTCTCCCCAGAGTCTTCAGAAGGAACACAGTCTTGCCAGAACCTTGAATTTAGCCCAGTGAGACCCATTTTGGACTTCTGACTTCCAGAACTGTAAGATAACACATTTGTGTTGTTCTAAACCACTAAGTTTGTGGTACTTTGTTATAGCAGTAATAAGAATCTAATACACTAACTAAATCATGTTGAATATTTCTACTACTCTTACCTCAAAGTTTACCTTTTTAGGAGCAAGTGTGGATCCTAACAGGCAAGGATAATTAGCATGTCAAGACCTCTTGTTGCATGTAACCATGAATCTTGTCATCCAATGAGTGAAGACATGGGTGTGTCATGTGCCCCAGGGGGATGGGGAGGAAGGAACAGAAAAGATCAAACAGGGGGTATTTATTGGTCAGGGAATATGTTTTTCATTACCTTAAAGTAATGGAGAGAAGACATAGTAAATATCATCAAAAATTATTAAACTGTATTGTCTAAATTGTAAACTATACTGTAAAGCATTGGCAATGTTTAGTAGCTATGTTTCACTATCTGTATAACAGTTATAACAATGCTACCATCCACATAAAAAAGGTTTTAATAGGGGGTGAGGAAAAGGAGTGGAGGTTGGGTATATGAGAATCTCTAGTATTCTGTGTGTTACTTTGCTCTGACCTAAAACTTCTTAGAAAATTAAATGAAACTTTGGGAGATACTGGGGAGTGAGAGGGGGAAAGTGTCACGGTACAGACTGGACACCCGATAATGCAGTGATAAAAGAAAAAAATAATAATAATTAAAAAAAATGTGTTTTGTTTTTTCCCATTTTTTGAATGTCCCAATCCATTAATTATATTTTATTTTTGGTTTTCTTTTTTCTGATTTTCCATATATTTTATCTCTTTCATTTAAACTTATCATTATTATTTCATTTACTTATTAATTGTATTTGGTTATTATATGGGCTTCATCTTCAAGGAATGTTTAGATCACAGAAGGGTTACAATGGGGGCTGTAGAGCATCATTGGTGGGGTGTGTCAGGAATGAGGGATTCATGGAAGGAAGTTCATCTGAATATACATGAAAGATATATAAAATTGTCCAAATTATCAAGGGGTGGGGCATGATCACAGTGGGTGGGCAATCACTCAATAAATGAGGGAATACTGAATTCCCAGTCTGGAGAGCTCTGCCACATTCTTCAAGGGAGCACCAACATTTCCCCGAGGGCAGGGGCAGTGTATGGCAAAGGAGGATGGTCCACTAATGGGTTCTTATTATTGATGAGGAGCCTTACAAGTCTTTTCTTTTGTAATTGAAGGAGCCTATTGTTATGGGGTGCCTAAGGGTTGCCTCCTGAAAGCCTCCTTGCTGCTCAAATGTGGCCTTTCTCTAAGTCAAACTCAGCATATGAATGCATTACCTTCCCCCCAGTGTGGGATAAGACTCCCATTGATGAGCCTCCTTGGCAACGAGGGATTAACACCAAGTGCCAACTGGCAATATGACAGGAAAAAGACCTTGAATAAAGGGGGAACAGTAAAGACAAATGAGTTTATTTGGGTAAGAGTCTTCAAAGAGAGTCAGGACATCATCCCAGAGGTAACGCTTATGCACAACTCAGTAGGATCTCATAGAATACCAAAGTGGATATCACCCCACACAGAGGGGCTTCTGAGGTCTCTGGAGACACCCAGGCCCTATATAAGGGGGGATAGCTCCAGAGATTAATGCCTCATCAATTGGCTATACTTTGGAATCTATGCTCCTGAGAGTGACAAAGTTGGACTCTAATAAGTCCTCCCTGCACATGGCCCATCAGTCACTTCTAATCAAACCTATGTGTGATGCTGGAGTTGTAGGTGTTCTTCAGAGACTTTGGCCTGCCCATGTGCCACCTGTGCCTGGAATCTTGGTGGAGCTGCAACTTCTATTCTACAGCTGAATGCACTCACTTAAGTGACCTGGTGAGGAGATTATGATGGACAACGGCCATCCCAGGGAATGGAGAGAGCCTACAGCTGCAGGAAGGATAATCCCATCCATCATATCCATGGGATATAAGGCCCCTCTCACTTGGAGGTGAATTGCACATCACCATCCCAAACTCGTCAGGATTCAGGGAAGAGCTATGGACTAGATTGTACTCACTGGTATTCTATTGTTGACATATTGTGATTCAAGCAATGGAAGAAATTACAACAGTGTGGTGGAGCCAGTGGCCATTGGATACTTATGGGGTAAGGAAGGGAAAAGCAATTATAATACAGGGGATTTTTCGGGACTTGGGAATTATCCTGAGTGATATTACAAGGACAGATATAGGCCATTTTACATCAGCATATAACATGCAGAACTGTGTGGGGGAGAGTGTTGTCTATAATGCAAACTATGGTCCATACTTAATGGCAAAGCCCCAGGATATGTATATCCATTGAAGGTGATGTGCCACACTAATGAAAGATGTTTATGTGGGATGTTATGGGAGGTGCAGGAGGTGGGGAACATGGGGATCCTTGTAATTTTTGTGTAACATTTATGTAATCTAAGCATCTTTTAAAATATTTTAAAAAATAAAATAAAATAAGAAAACATGAAAAAAAAGTTATATACAGAACCATCAAATCTTACCCTACTTTCACCACAAAATTTCCTTTTTTTGTGTGAACCTTCTGCCTTTTCTTTATTCATTCATGTTTTATCCCACATTTTTCTCTTTCTAATAAAATTTTGGGACAAAAAAAAAATTATGGGGGGAGAAATAAATCTTAAACAAAATCCAATACATTTGCATAATGAAATTCAAGGAAACAAGCAAGCCAACAAATCTAGGACTACATAGATATTATAATTCTCTGTGGTGAAAGACTGAAAGCTTTCCCCAACAGGGCCAGGAACAAACTTAAGATTCTTCTTTTGCCATTGCTCTATGTCACTGTCTAGGCAAGAAAAAGTAGGAAAAGACATCCAAATTGAAAGCAAGAAGGAAAACAATCTCTATTTGCAGGTGATGTGATTTATATGGAGAAAATCATCTAGAATTCACAAAAATACTGTTAAAATGAATAAACAATGCAGAAAGTTGAACAAAGCTCTGCTGTATTTCTTTAGGGAAAAATAAATGAAATATAAGCTATGGATTATAATTAGTAGTAATATTTTGATGATGCCCTAGCATAGTTTGTAAAAAATGTTTCACAACAATGCAAGGTGTTGGTGGAGGGGTGATGTATGGGATCCCACTATGATGCTGTGCATGTTTATTTTGTAAGTTCATAACTCTTGCTATAATTATTGTTTATGTATGTTCATTTATGAATGATATACTTCAATAAAAATTATTGTAAAAAATTGTCTGTTTCCTCATTTGAACAGTCTTCAAAAAACCATATTCATCCCTGACCTGCTGTGGAGAGAGAATGGAAGTATCATGAAGGCAGCTGATTTTTGTGATTCAAGACCAAACAGGAAGTACAAGGTATTGTTTGGTCCTTGGTTTGGCTGGATCATGTGTGAGAATACAAATGGTAAATAAAGCAAGTAAATGACATCAGTTAGCCTACTTATCAGAGAAACAAGAAGCAGATTCTGACAACAGGTCTGCTCTCAGACCTGGATCCTGGGTTGCTCCAGCATTACCTGTGCCCCAGAATTCATTGCGGTTTCCTTCCAACTAATAAAATATCTTGAACAGTATTGGTGTCCAATGTGTACTTAGTAACTTATCAGTAACATTGACAAATGTAAAAGAAGTAGCAATTCATAAACACCTATCTATGGAAATAGGAGAACTATCCAATAACCAAGCTATGCAGAGATACACTTTTTTTTATAAGTAGATGAAATAAATATCTTTGTTGATAATATGGGCACTGGGGAGTAAGAGAGGCATGGGGAAGGAAGTGATGGGTTGGTTGATAGCAGAGGTCAGGGACAGAGGCAATAAGCAAGGCTGGAAATTATAGACATAATGAAATAATCATAAGAAAATGTGAATACTGCTTTCCATTGATTCCTCACGTATATTACCTCCTTTAGCACTCAGGACAGTTCTGTGAGGGAGAGCATGCAGATATTGGGGGACTATGAGGCATGATAGTCAATAGCCTGTTTTCTGGAGCTAATCACATGCTTGAATAGGAGCCTTGAAGAAGTAAAGCAACTAACACTCACTTGTTTCAGAAAATCCACATGGTCATAATACTTACTGTAGTTAGCCCTTTGTGTCAATTCAATTAGAAAAAAGCTCTTCGCACATTGCCCACAAGTTGTAATACTTACATACTTGTTACCTATGCTATTTTTTTCTGTCAATTTTGCTGCTAGAGAAATTGAGGTAGAAATAACCAGCAATTAACCTGACTGTGACTTTGAGGTAGATTTATTGTATACAGATCCATTGATTTTCCCTGCAAATACAAAGATTCCTGTGGAAAGAAACTGGTGGGAGTCTGGCAGGAAGCAGGTGGCATTGACAAATGAATAAGTAAAAAGAGGACAACAGGGAAAGGCAATTGAATAAGTAAGGGGAGGGGGGCTGTGAAGAAAGTTGAATATCATTTGGAAAAATTTGATATTGTATGGCATCGATAGGCATACTAAATTTCAAGCTGTAAGGCCTGGTAGTGCATTAGATAGCATTTAGATTTGTGGCTTTCAAACTTTTCTCTATTTTATAATAGGAAATGTACCACCCCTAAGGAAATCTTACCCAGAGGCATAAAACAACTAATGCAAATAAATTCTAAGTGTTGAATTTGAGGAAGGCTCAATCCCTGATGTTGCTACTCATCTAGTGAAACATCCTCACACTGCAGATGAGGAAACTGAGGCTCTGAGATGTTAGTAACATGCCCAAATAACAGACTAAGATAGTGACACAATCCAGGAAAGAACAATTTCCTGACTACCGATCCAGCATTCCTTATATTTCACAAGGTCTTTTCAAGAAACATCTGATTTCTCATGCTACAATGAAGAGTGAGTTTAATTCATATGTATATAATGGCACTTCCATATTCTTCTGTAGTCCTTCTCCACCTTGTGTATAGATGGGATGAAGGTCGGGTTGTGAAAAGCAAGTGTGTTCTCTCTGCATTCACAGAGTAGTATAATTCAAATATCATTTAGAAGCTATACTCTTTGTAAAGAGGAAGGCATACTCTGCTTAAAAGCCATCAGCAATTTAAGCCACATTTTCATTGTGGCTTTTTTCCTTGGTTACAGTAATAACACCCTGAAATACCACATAACCTGTTCTTCTCTCAGGGTGTAGAATATAGTGGGTAAGAATTAGAGCTGCATGATCAATGTACCAGTGCTACAGCTTATAAGGTGTATAATATTCGACAAGGCATTTAACTTCTCAAGGCCTCCATTTTCTCTTCTTTAAAATGGGAGTTAAATCTCACCTGAGGGAACAGGGACAGCAAGAGTCAGACAAGCTTTCAGAAGTCTACTAAACCTGTGGAGTGGGTGTAGCTCAGTGTAGCAACTCCTGCCTTGCATATATGAGGTTTCTGGTGCAATTCACTGTTCCACCTAAGAGAAGGGATCCAGAGACTGATCCACCAGAGTATTAGGCACTCAGCTGGCACCTTCTGACAGGGAATGTATAGATTGAGAATTTTTTTGGGGGGTTAGGTTTTTTTAATCTGTTATTTTTTGTTTTTCATCTTTTTAGTTCTTTATTTTAATTCCTAAAACCAGGTACCCCACTTGTGGATGGCAGGTTTCAGGGTTATTGATTGATGAGTATCAGCAGACTGAGAAGGTCCTTATGGGCCTAAGAGGGAAGACTATTTTCCCTGGGTTGTTTTATTTTGTTTTGTTTTTTGGTTTGTTGTTTTTTCCCTTTCTTTGCTGCCTTTTTTCTTTTACTTACTTGTTCAAATTACTGTATTTATTTTCTGGCTTTCACTTTTCCATCTTCTATTTTCTTTTGCATTTCTTTCATTCCACCTCTTCTTCTTTGGTATTCATTTTTTTTTATATTTTTTTTCCTTCTTTTCTTCACTTCAAATCTTTGCAGCTTATTAATTTATTCTGTTTTTCCTCTATTTTTTCTCATTTCAATTTTTTATTCCAATTTTTTTCTTATTTCTTTCTTTTTT
>JAQZBX010042872.1:0-21859 GCA_029593785.1 Cabassous unicinctus
ATGTTTTAGTTTCCTAGGCTGCTTAAAGCAGATACCATGAAATGGGTTGGCTTAAACAATAGGAATTTATTAGCTTACAGTTTGAGGCTTAGAAAATGACCAATTCAAGGCATCATCAAGGCAATGTTTTTTTTTTCCCAAAGACTGACTGCCAGCAATCCTTGGCTCCTCTGCTACATGGCAAGGCACATGGCAGGGTCTGCTGGTATCTTCCTTCTCTTCCAGTTTCATTGCTTTTAACTTCTTAATGAAGTAACCTATTCAAAAGGTTCTACTTGTAATAGGTTTACCCCCACAGGATTGGATTAGCTTTAAGAACGTGATCTTATTGGAGTACATGCAGTTCCAAACCACCACAAACCATTTGATCATGAAGTATAATTCTTTTCATGTGCTTTTGAATTCAATTTGCTAGTATTATTTTGAGTATTTTTGCATCTATATTCATAAGAGATACTGGTCTGTAATTTTCTTTTCTTGTAATACATTTATCTGGATTGGTACTAGGGTTATGGTGGCCTCATAGAATAAGGTAGGTAGTTCAATTTTTTGGAAGAGTCTGAGCAGGATTGGCATTAATTATTTTTGGAATGTTTGCTAGAGTTCACCTGTGAAACTATATGGTCCTGGGCTTTTCTTTGCTGGGAGGTTTTTGATGACTGATTCAATCTGTTTATATGGTCTGTTGAGAGCTTCTATTTCTTCTAGAGTCAATGCCATTTGTTTGTATATTTCTAGGAATTTGTCCATTTCATCTAGGTTGTCTAATTTGTTGATACACAGTTGATTATAAGAGGATTATCCTCTTATAATCCTTTTTATTTCATGGGTTCAGTAGTTATGCCCTCCCTGTCATCATTGATTTTATTTATTTGACTCTTCTCTCTCTCTCTTTTTACTGATTTCTGAGCATCTGGTTATTTTGATGTTGTATTAACTCTGAAGGTCAATTCATCCCTCCTGCCTATGGCTCTTTTATTGATTGGTTTTATGTTAAGGCTCTTCTCTGATGCTTGGTCAAATTTATTCTGGACCTAAAGAGTAGCCCTTGCTTAATTGTTCAGATTTTCTCAGTTCCTCTTTATATGATTCTTGCCTTGGATATGTGGTGCACTTTTGTACTTTTTGTGCAATTGTTTCACTTCCTGGAGAAAGCTTCTTTTCCTCTGTTCTTTCTCTGGGAATCTTGATCTAGTCTGTTTGTTTTTGTGCAGAATCTTCTCCCCAGCTCCTATGATTTGTTTAATTGTCCTCCTCACTCAGTGCCTCCTTCTCCTTATACTTTTCAGTTCTGGGACATATCCTACCATAGAACACTTCAGTTCTCCTCTACCTTTTTGCTGTAAGGCTTTTCAACCTCTGGTTTCTTCCCTGTTCGAGTATCCCACCTCGGGGAGCCAGATGGAGTAATCCAGAAAGGTCTGTTTTACATTTGGGTGGTCAGTAGAGTGTGGATTGAATGTGGGCATCTCTTGCCAACAGTTTTGCTATGGTGTCTCTCCTTTTTTCCCCTGGGGACACTTTTGTATACAGCACTCCTCAGTCACTTGTCTTCCCTTCTGGGTCTCTGCTGGCTTGGGTCCCTGTCCCTGGATATGCGTGGGGTTCCAGCTTGCTACGGTGGGTGACTCTATAATCTGCACCTGTGACAGGAGTGACCCGGGCTTGATGCCTCGGTGTGACTCCAAAGTGGTTTGGTCCAGAGTAAGGGGGAATGGTCCAGACTGGCAGGTCAGTGATGAAAATCTCCTACCTGATTTTAGTGATTATTTTTCTTTTTCTTCAGGTCAGTATTTGTGGAGTTCTTCACCAGTCTCTATCATCCTCCAAAATACCAAGCACATAGGATTTGTCCTTTTATCAGTTGATTCTGAGGCAATACATTTCTGGGGGATGTCTTACATCACCATCTTAAATTCTTGAGTTTAAAATTGCATCCAGGAAGCTCAAGCACAGATGGATCAATTCACAATTATATTTACAAAAGGAATTATTCATGAAACATTATTTTATAACATAATTCCTGCAGTGTATTGTCAAAGACCAAATTTTAACTGTGAAAAGCTTTCTATTAACCATAGTAACAAATAACCATTTCTCAATTCACATTAAAATTGCCATTTATTTCTGGTTTTATGAAAACTTTCAACTTTGTTGGATAGATGACAGATATAATATTCCAAAATTCAACTAGAACCTAGGGAGGAAATCAATCTTCAATAATGATCCTTAATTTAATATAAGCCTCTATAAAATTAGTATGATCTACTGAATAATTTTTTCCTACATGTATTTTCTTTCTTCAAAAATACTATTATCTACTTTTTAAAATTCCTAAGTGGAATTAAAGTAAATTTTATACACTTCTTAGCTATTAATTACTGAAAAATAAAAGGAACTTTTTAAAGTAAATTGCACATAAAACAGTGATATCTCTTTTAAAACTAACTTATCTTTGTAAAATATTTCTGAAAAAAATGATATCTGGAAAAGCATATAAGATGAAGTTCTTCATCTTCCTCCTTAGATACATATCATAGTTACCAATTCTCGGAAATTTTAATTAGTTGCCTCACATTTCTGAGGTTCAAGAATGGTTTTTCTGTTATTTGGAGAATTTCTCTCAATGATTTATTTTGTTGTGCAAGTTGAAAAAATTGCTCTTCCTTTCAATCGTGCAGTGCATAAATTTCAGTGGCTTTTCTCATTACTGCTTCTATTTTGGTAATCTGGTCTATATGCACCTGTAGTTCATTCTTTTCTGCTTCCAACTGCTTTCTTTCCAGATCATGTTAAGTCATTTAAATAATTTCAGAGTTGCAGTAAGAAAAATCCTTCAGAGTCATTTTCCTGGTAAAAGCTCAATATTGGACTTCAGCTTCGCATATTCCCTTAGTTTTAGTCTTTTGGCTAAACACTAAGAATCTATAATTTGTTCTCCCATTTACTCTAAGATGTACAGTTGTTTGCATTTGTCAAAGCTCATTGAAAGAGTTAATACCTGTACATTTTATAGTGTATACATTTTACATAAAATATAAACAGATATTAAAATCTAAATGTTGACATACATGCTGAAGTATTAAGGGAGAAATATACTAATGTCTGCATTTTGAAATGCAAAAAAAAAATAAGATGGAGTAATGGGTGAAGAAGGAATGGATAGTGAAGAGATACATGACAAAGTAAAATGGCAAAATGTTAATTGTAGAACCTGGTTGGTGATTATGTGGGGTCTTCATTATAGAAATCTTACCAATTCTGCTTTATGTTTGAAAATCATTACAATAAATGTTTGAGGGGAAAGTTTCTAAGACAGATTTATCATCCTCCAACAGATGTGAAAATTATTTTTCTCTTTCCTTGCTGAAAGCCATTACTAATGTCAACTGTGACTGGTGTTTTTAGGCTTCATGAAACTCTTAAGTTACTTCTTGAAAATACTTCATTGTTTTCACTCTTTTTGTGTTTTATTTATTTATTTATTTATTTTTATTCTTTTTTTTTTTGGATATGTTTTTTTATTTTTTAAAAGATACTTAGATTACATAAATGCTACACAAAAAATATAGAGATTCCCATACACCCCGTTCCCCACACCTCCTCTCCCACATAAACAACATCCTTCCTTAGTGTGGCACATTCATTGCAATTGATAAATGCATCCTGAGACATTGCCACTGAGCATGGACCATAGTTCACATTGTAGTCTACACTCTCTCCCACACAATTCTGCAAGTTATGGGAAGATATAAAATGGCCTGTATCTGTCGTTGCAATGTCTTCAGGATGCATGTTTTCTTTAATTTGTTTTTTGAGCTATTAGTAGCTCAGTAGAAGATTGTGATTCATTGTCATGTTCTTTGAAAAATCAATAGCTTACTCCTGAACTTTGAGTCTGTCTAATTGTACTCCTGAAGAGTAGTAATCCAGAATATATGTATTAAACGTCTGTCTGTCTAAACTGCTAAATTAGTGCTTAACTGCATTTATACTGCTCAAGTATTCCTAACTGGTTGCTGGTTACTAACAAAAGTGTTTCCAAGAATGAGCTTGCATATTACAGGCAACACTGATTCCAGAGGAGAACTTAAAAGCAGTAAAAATCAGAGATGTGAAATGATGGAGAGCTTGAAGACAGCCATACAAAAAGAGTGAGAATTATGACACAAATTAGTGAGCCTTTATGTTTCTGTTGATGTGTCTTAACTCTTTTTGTGTTTGTCTATTTGTTCAGTGTATGTTTTAATACCTCTGGATAGTAATATTAAATTAACAAATGAAAATTCTTAAAAGAGCTCTACTCACATGGCCAAAAATTAAATAAGTGCTTATATTGGTAAATGATTAATTTGGAGTCCAAATAAGAAAAGCCAAACAGGATAAAAAGTTCCATAAAATCTCAATAAAGAAACTATTTACAGGGGAAGCGGGTGTGGCTCAATGGATAGAGCTCCCATTTACCATATGGGAGGCCCCGGGCTCGGGGCCTCCTTGTGAGGGCAGGCCGGCCCGCGCAGCCCAGTGGGCTGATGCAGCAAGACCTCACAACAGGAAGCGGGTGTGGCTCAATCGATAGAGCCCCCATTTACCATGTGTGAGGCCCCGGGTTCACTTCCCAGGGCCTCCTTGTGAGGGCAGGTCAGCCCGTGCGGCGTGGTGGGCTGAAGCAGTGGGACCTCACAGCAAGGGGGAGATAAGCAGACACGGAGAAAACACACAGCGAATGGACACAGCAAGCCCAAGAAGAAAGGGGGGGATAAATAAATAAATAAATAAATCTTAAAAAAAAAAAAACTATTTACAGGAAAGAAACTAAAAAGTTTATCCTGAATTCTTCCATAATCTTCCTGTAGCTGACCCTACTCCCAGTATCTTCTCCTAACCTTGACTGGACTCCAGTAAAATCAGTTGAGGAAATGAAGGGGTTGGGCTGGGTGTGGAAATATAGAAGAGATGTGAATTTAGCCTGAATTCTGTCTACTAGGCCTGGAAATTAAAATGATAGAGACAGAAACGATATTACAGAATAAACCTTGTTTTGTATAGTCTGTGCTGTAATTCCCCAACTAAGTTTTAACAGCTTTTGAGATGATAGCAATAATCCAATGACCAAATTTCAGTAAGTAAAGAAAAAGTCCTTGAAAGCTATGGAAAGACTTGTCCAAATTATGATTAAACAAATTAAACAATTATAGTATATTCCAGAACCTGGCAGTCAGTATGCTTTTAAGGCTAGTCACAATTTTATTATTTTAGTAAAGAAAAGAGGTTTTGGTCTCCTGTAAAGGAAGAAAAAAAAAAAAACATTTCTTGCATAAACTATAAGGGTTTCACTTTTATTTAGCTTGGGTGTAATCACCCTAGGTTTATAGGATGCTAACAAAATAAATTAGCATTACCTGTTTTAAATCTTTAAGATGATGAAACTTATAAGTTTTTGGATAATGAAATTATTACAAACCTCTTTTAAAAATTTGTTTTTGCCTAAATTGAAATGAATATTTTTTTTCCTTCACAGAACAGAATGAGGGATATGAGACTTAAATGGATATAGAAAAAGTAAAAGATTTGTGGAAGTGAATTCATAGTCAATGCTGACTAAAATGTAATTTTTGTTAAAAGGAATGTGCTTTGTCTTAAGATGGCTGGCTTTCATAAAATCATGGTAGAAATGTGTAAGACAAGGCTTGAATGAATGTAGAAAGTTGTAGAAGATATTATAGAAGGTAACATTAAGTAAGGGAATGTCTTTTCTAAAGGTAAAATTTGTCTTGAGATGAAGTAACTGGTTTGTTTGGTTATGGTTGGTTATAGCAAGTTTTCAAAATCATTTTCTAAACTGAAAAATTATAATGTGAAAGATTCTGGGAAACTATTATTAAATAGAAATCTAGGAGTTCCTATACTGCTAAAGTAAAATACCAGTTAATTAGCATAATCATGGTAAAGGTGTAGAAGTAAAAAGTAAAGTACTGAAAATACTTAAGTGTATTTAATGCTATAAATTGCATTGGAAGTATTTAAAATGTGTATAAAATTTAAAAGAGATAGACTTCAGTATTGTCAAATTCCTTTGAGTATTTAAACCAGGCCTTCAGTACACTGCATGGTGCCTCTCCTTTTCAGTTATTGATTAAGTTGGTCGTACCCTAAAACAATAAGGTATTTACCACATCTCTGGTTATGTTCTTGAAGTGGATGGAGAGTACATTGCAGTTTCAGACTCCTGTAGCAGCAAGCAATGGCTCAATATGGCCAGATTTACAATGGACATTGCCTCCAAACTGGTTCTGTTTCATAGTGGTAAAGGGTGCCATGCACTAGGCCAGTGAAACATTGGCATTTCCCTCCAAGGGCCAATGGTGCTGCAGTATGCTGGCTGTGTGTAGGACATGCCAAGTGGAGCATTAATTATCAGAATTATGTGAGTTGAACTTAGACCTGCTTCCATGGAGAGCCAACATGCATGGTATTGTAAACCTGGAGCTTATATCTATTAACTGCAGCACAAAGAGGAACCTGTGCATTGATTACTGTATTGATTAGTACTGTGCTTATATACCTTGATGAATATAATAATAGCTATTCTATTCTAGATCATATGCAGAAGGACATTGAACATGTTAAAAGCCTTTGTAAATTTAATTCATTTTCTAAGTAATGAACATGCCTATAAGATAAAAAAAAATGGCTCTCTTAAGTATTGTCTGTATTTTCCTTGCTATATGCTTATCTTGTTGTTGCCTATATTGTCTTTGTGAGGTCATGTCTAGGGCATTGCCTCTCATCATACCTCTCCTAGCTGTCCTAGGCATAACCACCACTGTGGGAACTGGGGGTGCAGTATCCTAGACAGCATTTGAAACTTACAAGACCAAGCCCATGAGCTTTGATAGGATGTAGCCTCTGGAGGCACCTGGCCTTTCTCATGCCTATGGTCCAGTACGTCATGACTTGCCCATTTTGGGGGTCCACTTACTACCATTTTCTTTTTTCTTTAAGTAACTAAGTTTATTTCTCCCAGAATAAATGCCTTCCAGAAGAAGATTAGTCATGCGGGGATTTCATCCAGTTCCAACCATGGTGCCAGGCCACCTTCCCTCACTCTCAATAGAATAGCCAGAGAGTTTAACACCTGGTCAGGCAAATTTTACTACCCTTAACCAGCAGGAAACAGCTACAGAAGAATGACCATCACCCTTCAGCTCCCCCTTAAGAATAATGGTGCAAACTCTCTGAAAGGGAAGTTGAGGCAGGTTTGTATAGGAAACAGGGAAGGTGGCTGCTCAGAATAAAGCCCACCAAAGACCCTGGTCATGAGGTCCAGTTTGAAAGTACTGGACTATTTTGTTATCAATTAATGGAAATATTGCTTATACACTGTTGGACCAGCATGATCTGCTCCTTATTGTTCCCCATAAACATCTTTCTTTTCACCCATACTGCCAGCCAGTACCTTTCTACAGTGGGTTTTGCCAGTAACCCATGCCCACAATCAAACCTCATGTTGGATATGCACAGACTTACCATCCTCAGGTGCTACTGGCCTTCCTTGGACCATAACCCTTTCACATTGGACAGCGTGGAACACCTTGCTGGCATGGCAGAATACAACCCATCAACAAGTTTGGAACAAGACCTTCTCATTTAAGACTGAGATTCAGCTGCCGTCTTTCAATGAGACTCATTATCATATTTTTTCCCTTGTAAGGAACAGGTGAATAAACCCAGGCCTTTATTAAGATATGCTGTCTATAATGATTTGGGATGGTTAATGACTGAGTCTGTCACACTAGATTGCATCATCCCTGTCTGCATGGAATGGCAAGAAGGAATCCATGATGTGGGTTCTTTACCCCTGAGTTGTGGAATTTTACTATTAAGGCTAGATATAAAGTGTGGCCTCTGGTGGTTCTACCCATTGACTGTTTTTTGTGCCAGGTGTTGCTACAATTGTCATTGAAAAACACATAAGGGCTTTAGCCAACCACACTGCTCAAGCTCTTAATGAATCCAAAATAGAAATTTCCTTAGTAAACGAAGAAACTACCCAACTACAAAAGGTAGTTTTACAAAAGAGGATGGCTTTAAATATTCTTACTGGGTCACAAAGTGGGACCTGTGCCCTCACTGATGTTCAGTGCTGTGTATATGCTACTCCTGCTATTCTGCTGTGTTTCACACTGCTGCTGTGGAGTGTGGGCGCAATGCTTGTCCTGTGGTCAGCGTAGGCTGCTGCATGGGGGTCCAGGGCCCAGGCCCCCACCAAGTCCTCAGCACGCAGCTGTCTTCATAACCTGGGCATAAGTTACAGGTTAACAACCCTCCCCAGAGGGAAGAGAATGCAAAGATGTTGTAGCAGTTTGGCATTTTGACATAGCTATGAATTCCAAAAATAGATATTGAATTATGCTTGTAAACTGGTCTGTTCATCTGGGCATGATTAAGTTATGATTAGGGCTTTGACTGGGCCATGTCAGTAGGTCATAGAGCCCCACCCCTTGGTGGGTGGGGAATCAAAAATAAAAGACATGGCAAAGGACAGAGTTGGATAGTTTTGATGTTGGAGTTCTGATGAGGAAGGAGAGAAGGCCCTGGGAAAAGAGAAAAGCCATTCACCTGACAGTTCACAGCTGGCCTTGTGGAGAGAGGCAAAGCCTAGAGAGCCTCATAGTCTACAGCTGTCCTTGTGGAGGAACCAGAGCTGCTGAGCTGGGAGATAAATGCAGCCCTGGGAAGAGACGAACCCAAGAAGCCTGAACCCTGGCAAACGTCGACAGCTCTCTTGCTCCAACACATGGCAACAGACTTTGGTGAAGGAAGAAACTTATAATTTATGGCCTGGTAACTGTACACTTCTACCCCAAATAAATATCCCTTATAAAAACCGACCAATTTTTGGTATTTTGCATCAGCACCCCTTTGGCTGACTAATACAGTTGGTATCATAAACTATAATCTTCCCAAAGCAGTAAGCATCCTTGATAAACATCCTTTCTATGGGCGTAGTAAAAACAGCACCAGACCCCATGTGCACAATCATGGGACCCTGCAGGAACTCTGCTCTCATACCCTATGGAATGTCCTTGTTCTGAGACCCCTTATATCACCCCTCATTTTTCCTGTCTTCTTGCGGACCATTAACTTCATTCATTGACTAACCACCATCAAAGATTCTTTTCAGTAAGTCTCAATAAATCGTATGCCTGACCAAATGCCAGGTGTGTTCTTTGGTCTTTCAGCCTCACCAATCGTGTCCTTCAGAAGTTGAATTGTAACACCAAGAACATGTCCAAACTGGGATATACAATTCAACCCCCAATAATTGTCACATTAAACATTTAAAAGTCTAAATGTATTTAACTATTTTTTCCATTGTTTCCACATTCATTAAAAAATAATGAAACTCCAGTAAAATGGTAAAAATACAATTTTGTTTTGTTATGAAAATTAGAATTATAGGGGAGCAGGTGTAGCTCAGTGGATGAGGACCTGCTTCCCATGTACGAGGTCCCAGGTTCAATCCCCAGTACTTCCATAAAAATAATTAGAATTATAATGTAAAAACATTTAAAGGAAAAGCAAACAAAAAAAAGGTGAGCCAACAAATAAACTGTCAACTTTTCTCTCATAATATCATATGCTACAAAGAAAAAATAGAGCAGAATTTTTGACAACTTGTACTCTTAAAGTAGAATGGGCATTTTTCATTTTTCATTAATATTAACGAATTCTTTCATAAAATTCTTAACACCACAACTGGTGATCCCAATTAACTTCAGTGCTATTTCACAATTTGGGATCAATACTGGTTCTTGTCAGGGATTGTTTAAAAACACTCTAGGGGAGCAGATGTAGCTCTGTGGTTGAGCACCTACTTCCCTTATACAAGGTCCTGGATTCAATCCTTGGTAACTCCTAAAATAAATAAATAAATAAACAAACAAATAAATAAAAACTCCCTAGTTTAATAGTTTACAGTAGTTTATGATTAAAGAGGGAATCTGAGATCATCTGAACTTGGCTTTAGAGTCTGTAGTCAATACTATACTCAACAAGAAAGTTGGACTTCAACTAATTTTCTCTATACTTTACTTCTCATAGATTCTGTGGCTTTTTAGCATCTCTAAACATATTGAGTCAAGATGGAAAATGTTGAATATAATTTTTAAAAAGGATGGACTACTGCCAATACTAGGATAATAGCAACATTTGGTAAATATTCAGTGCAAGGCTCATTTTAAGTGCTTTCTATGCCTTAACTTAATACTCATTTTGCAGATAAGAAAAGTGAGGATCACAACATTAAAACTTTTCCAAAATATAAAACGCTGATAAGAATTGGAGCTGGGATTTAAGCTCAGGCAGTTTAATTCATGCTTTTAACCATTGCACAAACTTTAGTAATAAGTTAAGAGGTTACGTCTGGTCTAAGCCCATATGACCTAGCAACTCAGTTTTAGTAAGGTGACCACTGTTTCATTCTTTGTGTTTAAATCTCCAAACACCAATTCTGGCAACAGGGTTGCTATGTCAATATTAATTACAGCATGCCAGTTCCTTTCAAATCAGTCAACACAGTGCTATGAGAACTATAGACCTTTATCTAAACAAATTCTTAATGATAATAATATTATTAGCTATTATCTATTGTGTGCCTAGTATGCAGAATTTACACTTACCTTAATGGTCTCTTAATCTCACAGCAACCTTAAGAACTACTTACTATCATTAACATATTTAAAGATGGGGAAATTAAAGCTTATAGATGGTCACTAACATGATCAAGATATGCAGAGATAAGTAAAGTGTTTACAGTTAGTGTGTAACATCTACAAAGATGTCTGGCACTTGTAGGTGCTCAATGAATATTTGTTGAGAAAATTAAATGAGTTCCCAAAGATTTTATTTGGTTTAGTTAGCAGTGTTGGTTATTCATGCACTCTCTCTACCAATTTGTCACACTCATATTCTGGTGCTTCCTTTCATTACATTCTGCTTGTATATGAATTATCTAGCCTGCCCTGTATTCTTTGCTTATTCTCTAAATCCTAGATAACTCTCTCATGCCACTTTGTAACCCCAGAGAGTGTTTTCTCCCATTATGCATTGATGAAACAGAAAGTGAGAATTTATATTTTCAAGTAGGAAATTATAGATAGATAGACAGACAGATAGATAGATAGATATGCACACATATCAAGATGTGAGAAAAGAGAGGAGCATATAAATCAGGTTTGTCTTGGGTTTTCCAACTTTCCCTCTCAATTCACAGTTTTCCTGAATGCCTTAATATTCAATAAAATATTAGGAAATTTTCGACCTAAGACATGGCTATCAAAACTTAGGCATATTAAACTAATATGGTAAAAATTAATTCAACCACTAAGCAAAAAATTAAAAACTAAACATACCAACATATATGTTTCTTTACACTATTTCCATGGTAAGTCACTCAGAGAATTGCTGTCTGAAGGCAGAATGTACTTTGGAGAAATAACATTATGCAATTTAAATAAAACTTCCTTAAAAAGTAATTTCTTACATTGATTTTTTAAAAAACTCAAATATTTTCTAAGATAAAGATATTTAATTTAAATTAATTTCCAATAAAAATGTTAAAACCATATATTTAAGGGACCCTAGCATACTTTTAATTACAGACATTTCAAAAGGTGCACTTTATATTTACAATTGAAACTCTCATTAGTATATTATACAGTGACATATGTGAAAATTCAGTTACAAGTTACAAACGAAAGCAAAAAGTAATCTATCACTGCATAGTTTTATTCCCAAGGCTAATTATATATCCATCAGTTAACAAATAATTATTAAAAATTTTAAAATATATTATTTTTTATATTACATAATCTAAAGTGTCTACTTCTACATGGGAAATTTTTACTTTATAATATTATAAAACCAACAATATTATATATCTTTTGGACAAATGCAGAGAACTACATGTTCATAGTGTCATTATTCAAAATTGCCAAAGTATTAATAGGAAGCTGCAGAAGTGTCCATGTATTGATGAAAGGCTAAACAAAATCTGTTATAAATCAAATAATATTATTCAGACATACAATGTTGTGAAGTTCTGATACATGCAACAACGTGGATGAACCTTGAAGATATCATGTTGAGTGAAATAAGTCAGAGACAAAAGGAAAAATATCGCACGGTCACACTGATATGTAATAATTGGAATGAGCAAACTCATACAGTCAGAATCTAGACAATAAGTTACCAGGGGATGACGTAGGGTTACGGTATAGGAAGTTAAGGCTTAATGTATCAAGTTTCTATTTTGGATGATGTACAGTGACATTTTCTTCCATATATTCCCCCAGTGTCTTACTGTTTTCATTTTATCTTCAATGAAACTTTAGGATACAGAAAAGTCACATAGAGAATATAGGGGGTTCCCATATACCCAAGGCCTTCCCCCTTCTCTCTCCCCTATAATAATCTAAAAATGCCCTACGTTCCATCTATTCTATTCTTCCCTCCCCTTCCCCTTGGAACCTATGGTAACCACTAATTTTCCATTTTTGAAGAATGAGATTCATAGTTACTTGCAATAATACTGAGAGCTTGACATATTAGTCTGTTTTCTTTTATTAGGTACTGCCTCTGTTCTTGAGGAATTCTTGTCCCTCTACTTGAGAACATAGCAGGACTCCCCAGAATGGGAGTTTGATATCTTCTTGTTTATTCTGTGGGTCTCCACCCACTGATACAACACACTATGACAAGATCAACACTTACATATTTCATAGACTTGCCCCAGGTGCACCCTGTCCCATATACCACCCCCACATCCAACACTGTACGCCAGAAGTCCTCCCGTGCCATATGTGCCAAAAGAACACTCCCAACATTGTAGTTTAACCTACAAATCCCCAGAGTTCACCTGCTCCTTTCTCTGACCCTCCCCCCAGTTCCATGGATGGTCCAACCCAACACCCCACCTACTCCCCCTCAGAGAACAGCGCCACTGAACCCAATTCCATCCCTGTACCACTGCCACACTCATCCACTGCACAACTGTGTATATCCATATTCATTGTATAATTTACATCAACGAGAGGAAGAGATATAGATAACAAAAGATGTGTAACAAAAACAAACACCTGCAATAATTACATTTTTGATAAATAGGAAAATTTGAACATGGACTAGATACTATTTTATATTGGGTAACTATATTTACTATCGAAAAGGTAAAAATGTCATTATGATTATATTAAAAAAGAAAAAGCATTTATTTTTTAAAGAAACAAATTATTTAAGTATAAAATAAATTGTTTTCTGGAATTTACTTTAAAAATCTCCAGTGAAAACAAAGCAAAACAGGATTAAATTGTGGCAACTGCTACAGCTCATGGATGAGCACAAAGTGCTTCACTGACTGTTCTCTCTGTGTGTCTTTGGAAAATTCTATAATAAAATGTTAAGACAAAAGCCATTCCTACACAAATTATGATAGTTCATCATGAGGGCATAAAGCAACTCTGCTAAAAACAAAATTGAGTGCACAGGTGATTTTGCAAATGCCTATTTGTTTTATAACAATAAAACATTAATTACTATTCAAAGATTGTAGAATAGAAACATTAAATCCAGTATTTTCTATTACATATATTAAGAACAACAACAAAAAAACCCAAGCTAAGAAGAACTGTATTATTTAATTACAAAGCTCTACCATTTTTTTCTTTTTTTTTTTTTTACTTTGGGGCAATGAGAAATAGTGAATTGTAATATTTTTCTATTTTCACTCAAGGTAAATACTTCAAAAGCCCATTTCAGTTATTTCCCTTGAATATGGATTTACATAAACTAGATATTAATAAGTACATTAATTTTATATCACCTCTTACATTTTGATCATTTATTGCCAAAGTCATTTGTCTTCTTAAAAAAATGGTAACGTCCAGATATATTAAAACAAAACTGAATAATTTTTTTTTTTAAGGAGGTACTGGGGAATGAACCCAGGACCTTGTACATGGGAAGCAAGCACTGAACCACTGAGCTACTTCCACTCCTGGGAATAATTTTAAAGTATGTCTTTTTCATATTTTCCCTGTTAAGATTTTATGAGTGAATTTCAAAACTATGTTTACTTCAGTTTACATACAAGTGTTACCCTAAAGCTTTTTCCTTTGCCCTCAAAGATTTACTCATAATATTTAGCAGAGATGTATATTTTATCTAGAAATGATAAAAAGGCTTGGTAATTTTCCTTGGATATTTTCAATGTAATTTTTAGATATTGTGTATGTATGTTTTGTACGTTGAAGAAGTTCATATTTTAATAAAAGAAAACAAAAAGAGCACATCAAACTTTTGGTAATCAAATGAAAAAATAGCAATCAAAAATACACAGTTACATAATTCTGCCTGTTGCCATGCCGATGGAGAGACTGAACAGGTGACATCTGTTTGAGCTGGTGCGGTGCTGCCATGTGCATGCACTTGGCACATCAGGGGAGAAGGAAGGGTTTTCTAGATTATGGGGGGAGGGTAAAGTTGGGATTTTTTGCTGTTGTTTCTTTTTTGATGGGGTGGTGTATAGATCAGTTTACAGCCTAAATAACACATAGCAACCCCCTGAAGTATTGTGTGTGTGTGTGTGTAAGTGTGTGTCTGTACATGTCTGACAATTAAAATTTGTCCTCTGGAAATGAGTGAATTCTTTTCTTTTTTCCTCCAAAAGTATTTGTTACAAAATTTGTAAATAAGAGCTCTACATAGTTTACCATGACATGTTGCAGCAAATCTTGCACACCTAATTCCTGCAATATTGAAGGAAAGACTTAAAGACTTTAAAACTTGTCAGATTAGGCAGCAGCCAAGTTCTCAGTAATTGTTTGCCTTGAGAATTCATCTTTCAGACTTTTCTTTTTGCTAGCTCTGAAACTCTCAGTCTTCCTTGATTTTCGTTCTAAGCTTTAAATTCTGAGCAGAAAGAGTAAAAGAGAGGAAGCTGCTCAAATGTACTAATCAGTCCATGGGCTGAGATGGGGCATCCCTTTTTTCATTCTGCACTGTTGCTAGATATGTGACCAGACGCCAGAGGACTGGGAGTTCTTGCAATACCTTAATAATGCTGAAATCCGCCGCATGGTGCTAAGGAAGGTAAAGTTTGAATGTAACCAGTTTATTTAAAAGTTTGTTTTTTTAATTGAAATAAAATAAATAGGTTTGAAGTGAACATGACTTTGTGACCATTTTTGTGAACTATTCATGCAGGATGCATTGGTAGAATTGTGTGATTTTTTTTGTGATACTTAATTTTTACATATCCCAGTCTCTGTATGTATCTGCATAGACAAAAGAAAAAACAAACTCCTGCTTTGCTTTTATTGAAGGGTTTCCAGAACTGCATGTCTGCTCCTGAGCTCTGCTTTAATTATGTGTAATCTTTGCTTGTATTTTGTATTAAAAATAAGAAAAAAGACCTTTTATTCTTGAGCATATTGGCATTGACCCCTCCCCCTTTTGTGGAGGGCATATGAAACAAGTTATTCTTTTTCTGTATCGTTTTCTTTTGTAAGCTTTTTGTTTTGTTTTGTTTAAAAATGGCTTCATAAAAGGGTTTTTATAACTCCTTCCCAAAAAATACCACAGCTATAGTTCTTTTCTTTATAAGCCCGTGTGCGTCTCCATGGAGGGGATGAAGGTAGAAAGAGTTTGCTCTTTTAAATGAAAAATTAATAACAAGTTTTGTCATCCTTTCTTTCTTCTTATAAATTGTTACTCTGAAATAAATTCAAATTTTTAAGAGAGTTGCAAACATGGTACAACCTTTAAGCATTATCTCCCAAATTATACAGGGTTTCTATTTGCGGTGACGGGAAAGTTTTGGCCGTGGACGGTGTCGACGGTAGCAACATACCGTGAATGTAGTTAATAGCCCTGAACTATATATTTGACTATGGTTAAAAAGGCTGTTTTAGGTTGCATGTACACTACTGCAATAAAAAAATTTTAAAACTCCCAAGGACTGTATAACACAAACCATAATGCAAAACATGCACTATAGTTAATAGCACAAATATAATTTTCTTTCATAACCTATAACACATTTACCTCACATACAAATTCTTACTAATGAGGGGAAATATATAGGAACTCTGCATTTTCTATATGATATTCTCTAAACCTACAACTTCTCTAATATATATATGATATTCTCTAAACCTACAACTTCTCTTTTATATATATATATATATGTATATATAAACAACAACAAAATATAAACCCAATAAAGAGAATTCCAACATACCCGCACCCTCCAGATACCCAGATCCTCCAATTTTAACCTTTGCTGTATCATTCTACATGTCTGTCTGTCTGTCTATCCATTTTATGAACATATGAGAGTAGGATGAACACATTACACACCTTGAGCACAGAATACTTCCCTATACATTTCTTATGAACAAGGATATTCACTTATTCCTTACCTTCTTTCTTGAATGAGCTGTAAATAACCAGGATCATTTCCGTAGCCAGGGTAAGGAAACAAAGATGAATTATTTATCACATCTGTAAAGATTCAGATGCCCCCAAACCTTCTGTTATTTGTACATTCAAGATGCAATTTTCAGTAATTCAGATGCCATCTGAGTGAAAAGAAAAATACCAAAATAAAGTAAAGCAAGTTTCAGTTAGGCTTATAATATTAGAAAAAATCCCCAAAGATATGATTAAGAGTACTTATAATTAAACTTTTAAAGTAATGAAACAGGTAGCAAAGTAAAGGGACTACCTTAATTTTCTACTGATAATTATGGGATAATATTCTCAAATAATCCCTTATGTTTATAAAGAGTCTTCAAAACTCAATTCTGTCTTGAAGTTAAGAAAAATGAAATAAAATCAGTAGAAGTCCTGAGAAGCTTTTCTGAGATTTGAAACACTTGGATTAATTGATCAATTTCTTAAGCTTAAAATGATTTAAAATGATGTAATGCTTAATTTTAAAGGTCACTCTATATTGCTACTTTTCTTTTTTCCCCCCATTATGTTCCTCCTGTTCTGTCTTCTCTACATCTGTTAGGTTGTCAACATTTTAATACCACCTAGCTGGGAAACTCAACATCCTCGTAATTCCCCCAGCTTCCTTCACTGCCAATCACCATTCACTCAGCCACAAGTCTTTTGTTCTTTTATCCTCCAAAGTATATCTTGTGCTTTTAACCTCCAAGGCCAGTACTCTTGTTCTTTCCCTAACATAATAGCAGCTGGTACACAGAGCTGTCTAAATCTGAGCAGGTCAAGGCTCTAAGAAACCCACCTACTTTTTATCCTCACCTGTCAACTCTCAAAACGTTCTGCCTACTTTGTCCCTGTCAGAAACTTTCTCAGTGCCTATGCCGGCCTCTGATGGCTTTCATCCCACAACTCTTTACCATGACTCCTTCCCTTAACTACCCATGATTTTACACTTGAACATCCTAGCAGCTCCTTGTTCCTAACCTGGAATATTACTCAATAACCCGTGTGGCTCCAGCAACTGAAAAAGTTTTTGTCATCTGAGCAGCAACCCTCTCTCCCTCTCTCCCTCCCTGTACATTTCTTATGAACCTCCCTCCCTCTCTCCCTCCCTCCCTCCCTCCTCCTTTCCTTCCCCCCTCCTCCTTTTCCTCCCTCCTCCTTTCCCTCCCTCCTCCTTTCCCTCCCTCCTTCCTTCTCTTCTTTCCTTCCTCCCTCTCTCCCTTCCTTCCTTCCTTCCTTCCTTCCTTCATTCCTTCCTTCCTTCCTTCTTTCCTTCCTTCCTTCCTTCAAGGTTCACACATTCTCCTGGCTCAAATTCTCTCTCATTTTTGTTTCACTATACATTTGGTTTTGTTACTGTAGCTTTTCTTCTCTGCTAGTAATGTTTTTTTCAATAGATCTAATTCTTCTTCATTCCCTTCCTAGTGTATGTGACTTTTCTTTTAAAGAATCATTTATATAACTAAAGTATATCAATTTTGTTTTCTGAATAAAAGTTAAACAACTCTTAAGCTTGAAAACTAAGTGTAGCAGTTTGGCATTATGTATGAATTCCAAAAATAGATATTGTATTACGTTTGTGAACTGGTCTTCCTCTGGGGTGATTAAATTATGATTAGGGCTTTGATTGGGCCACGTCAGTAGGAATTGAGTACCCACCCCTTGGTGGGTGGGGACTCATAGATAAAAGGCATGGCAAAGGACAGAGTTGGAGTGTTGATGCTGGAGTTTTTGAGCTGGAGCCCTGGGAAGTGAACACTCAGAGGAGCTTGGTTGTGAGGAAGGAGAGAAGGCCCCGGGAAAAGAGATGAGCCATTCACCTGATAGTTCACAGCTGGCCTTGTGGAGAGACCAAGCAGCTGAGCCCAGAGAGAATCAAGTCCTTGTGGAGAGAGACAAAGCCTAGAGAGCCTGACCATGGAGGCTTAAGAGGAAAAGGAAGGCTGAAGATCGGGAGCCATCTTGCTCCAACACATGGCAACAGACTTTGGTGAGGGACGTAACTTATGCTTTATGGCCTGGTAATGTTAAGCTTCTACCCCCAAATAAATACCCTTTATAAAAACCGACCGATTTCTGTTATTTTGCATCAGCACTTCTTTAGCTAACTAATACACCAGGCAAATTAAACAATTTGTTTATTTCATAATTAAAAGAGAAAAGTTTATTTTTTCACTTAAGAGCATTTAATAAAGTAAAAAGTACATATATATGTGAGCATAACTTTGGAATATCATTATTATAGTACATTCATGGAAATTAATATATTAGATTGCTAATATCACTGTGATATTTGAGTTAATGCCATTGTTACATCCATAGAAAAATAGTTTATGATCCTGAAATTAGTTTTTTTGTGTCTCTTTTTATTCCTTTATTACCATCTCACTAATATTCTACTATCATTCATCATGCTTTTTTACTGTTTTGCCTTTACTTTTCTGCTACCCTCACTAGTGTATGGCATTCAAAATTAAGAAAAAATTGGCTTTCCTGTTTGTTTTCCATTTTAATTCTCATCTAGAGCAATGCTTAGCACATGGAATATGTCCCATATATATTTGTCAAATGAATGAATGTGTGCATGAATAGATATTAATCTACTGAGTCTTTAAATTAATTATATTAATATTAATCTTGTAAGGTCTTCCTCTGTTACAGCTTTATATGATTTCTGGACCAAATGATTACATTCTAAGATTACAGAAACCAAAAAATCAAGCTATGTTACTAGTTAGCATTGGCAGTATTTAATATTCTTTCTTATTATGAATAGTTTTGTTAGCTTATTTATTTATTTTTAATCAAGAAGATGTATCTATGTAATTTAGAAAAGTGTACAATGAGCAACAGTTCCTTCCCCAAATCTTCCAACGTACGGTGCCTCTTTTCAAAGACAACCATTTTAATCATTATCCTGGCCTTGTCATCCAATCCTTATCTTCATACCTGTGAATAATATGCGTAAACTTCTTTATGCTCTTTTATACACTTTACATCAAATCAAATACCTTCTTTGATAGGTGAGATAGTCTTTATTTATACAAGCTTGCACCTCTTCCCTCTCTCCTTTATCCTGAAATAAGTATAATAATAATATTGTCAGTTTCTCCACTAGTCATCAGTACAACGTCAAGCCACAAATTTACATTTCTGCTTTTGCTCCATCTCTGATTGGCTGAGAAATAACCTATTCTCATGATTTTCTGAAATACCAATCTCACTGTCTGTTCTGCTGAGTCTCTGAACTTACCTTGAACTTTTTCAAAGTCTTTGTCCACTCTATTCCAAACCATGCTGCATGCTTTCTGGGACCCAGTTGCTATCTGAAGACTTCTATTCCTCTCTTTATGGATCCACAGTTCTGGTATCCCATGAATAATCTTTGATTTACTCAATTTTATGGAGAATTTCCCTAAATAGCTCCCTAAAAGAGTAGTGCTAAAAAGATACACTTTGTCTTCTCACACTGCTGATAATATTTTTATTCTGCTTTTACACCTGATTATTGAAATATAATTATAAGCTTAAAATAAATTTCTATGAGAGTTATGAGCATCTTGTTCCATTTTCTAACATTCTATGCTAATGATGAGCTTCTGATATCTGTTTATTTTGCAGTGTATCCATTTTTTTTCTTCTGAAAGTCTAAAGGATGTTTCCTTAACATAGCATTCTATTTCACAAAAATTTTTATGAGAGGAAGGTAGGTCTTTGGGGGCTTAAACCTAATAGTTTCACATAATTTCAGGTTCAAGTAGGTTTAGTTCACAAAAAACAAGTTTCAATATAAGACGAATATGTAGTTTTTAGTCCAAACTGGGAAAATTTTGAGAGTGAAAAGAAACACTATTAATAATTATGCTAGGATAACAAGGTCAACCAGAACTGCTCGAAGCAAAACAGAACATATGTTTGCCCTAATTATAAAGTGCATGAATGCTATCTTGCCAAATTGCAAAAATATTTTTGTAAAAAAAGAAAGAATAAATTAGCATAATTTAAGATTAAAGATGCTATTTATTTGATTTTTTTCCCTCTCTTTTCTCTTTACCACATTTTTGGGATATTTTAGAATAGATGCCTGATATCTGGGATTGTTGATCATCTATTTTCTTATATTTTCTGTTTCTTTATCTTTTGTACATAGTTTATTGAGACATGAGGAACAGTTGATGGGTTTGAACAAGAGAGTGATATTATTAATTGTGTGTTTTGGGAATATTAATATTTTCATAATATAATGGAGCAGGTAGCTAATAGGCAAGGGATAATATTAAATCACTCAAGTAAACATAATAAGATATGAATTCAGCAGGTGGCCATGAGAATAAAGAGATAATTGGGGGGATATAGTTTAGAAAAAAGTTTCAAGATACCACTAAACATTGTTGTGGGAATAATATTCTCCTTGCCATCAGGGAGACCAGAATTTAAATTTTTGTTCTATCACTTTCTGGCTTAATATTTTCATGTAAATGTAATGGAAATAATCAGAGGAATTTTGGATACTTTCAGTTTCCTCCCCAGTTTTCTTCCTTTCTTTACCTTCCCAATGACAAGCACTGTCAATCTTTTCGTTTTTAATCTGCTAATTCAATTTGTTATTTTCATAAGTTCTTGATTATATCCATAAAGAACAAAGAGAATTATTCTAGGCTTGATAGATTTATGTAAATGATATATGTACATTCACTTTCATATTTTTGGAGCACTATGATGATACACTGGTAGAAAAGAATTCACTGAAGCATGCATTCTTTATCAAGCATTTAAGAAATACTGGGGGAGGGGAGGGTTGGATATGGCTCAAATAGTTGGGCATCCATCTCCCATAGGGAGGGACCTGGGTTAGATCCCTGGGACCTCCTGGTAAAATAAAGAAAAACATAGAAGGTGCATGGGCCACTAGGCCCCATGCATGGAAGCACCGCTAGGCCCCATGAGCTGATGAGCCCCCAACCCCACACATTGGTGAGCTGTCAGGCCCTGCGAGCGGGTGAACCCCCAGGCCCCATGTGGGTGTACCAGGCCCCACTGAACCATGCAGCAAGATGATGATGTAACAGGAGAGTGACATAAGGGAGAGCCAAGACGAGACACACTGAAAAATCAGGAACTAAGGTGGCGAAGGTGGCAGAATACATCTCTCCCACATCAGAGGTTCCCAGGATCGAATCCTGGTGAAGGCAGGAGGAGAAGGATGAGAAGAGAGGGCAGGAAAAAGACACAGAGAATTGCCCAGTGAATGGACACAAAACAGCAAAAATGCCGGTGGAGGGGGCATTAAAATGGATAAAAGTAAATAAATAAATAAATCTTAAAAAAAAAAAAAAAAAAA
>JAQZBX010042873.1:0-21847 GCA_029593785.1 Cabassous unicinctus
ATGTAAAAAGAGACTGAGGATACAGCTCTTCTCCCAAAGCCTGATAGGCTTAAAGTACACACAATGAAAGGTGGGGAAAGGGGGTAGGAAAAAGCAATGAAATATAGCAAATAAAATAATTATGTTTAGAAAGCTGTTGGCATGTGCTGTTGACTTGAATCAAATAAAAAATTTTTGGAGAGAGTTGTATTGCCAAAGACTGTGACTTCAAAGCTGCCCGTGACACAGAGTGAAAACTATTCACAAAAGAGCTGGGAAATCAAGGTCAGTAGTGTTTTAAAAGAATCATCATGACTAGGAATGCTGCGATAGCTCAAAATGAAAAAATCTACTAGTATTTATCTTTTGCTTTTATAAGTCAATTCAGGTAAATTTTAAGACGTATTATCATCTATAGATCATAAAAATGAGTTTAACAAAACAAAACATTTATTTCTAATAATTCGGCACATTGCAGCACCCCTGGCAACTGTCTCAAGGGTCAGCTGGGAAATGGCTAGCATGATATTTCAGTTAAGTTTGCCTGTTTAAAAGCAAAATGTCAATACCTCCCCCATACATTAGCCATATGAAATGGGAGTAAGCAGTGCAGACTATTCGTTTATGATGGGTAACACGAAATATAAAATAATGTTCAGGGGAATATGGAGGCATGAGAAGGGGTACTAATATGTATCTGAAATGGTCCAAGGAAATCTAAATAGCACAAAACCTGAATCAGCAGTAAAACTAGAGTGGCATCTCATAGACATGCCCGCAACTTTGAGGGGTTTCTCATAAAACAAAGTGCAGATAAGACAAGATTTAATTAATTCACGAAAAGTAAGTCGTAATTCTTCTTCATGGGAACATAGTGTAGCACCTTGGGAAATAAGTAGAGAAAATCCTGGCAGAAGGTCACACACACCTTCTAATTTGGAGGTGTTAGTCCTGGCAGCAAGTGGGAGGGTGGGGATAACCCTAGAGACCCCCTTCCTACTGCAGATCATACATTCAGAGACAGCTGCATGGCCGACCCACAGGCATATGTGATTGTCTTCCTTGAACATTTGGCACTTTCTCCAAAGTATGGGCTTTCTTTGGCCCTTGATAGACAAAAGTCATAAAGAAAAAGACATTCATCTGACAACATAAAAAAACAACAATCCATAAATGGAGTTAAAACAAATGACATGTTGAATACATTTGCACTATGATCAGATGTAGAGCTAATATCGTTAGCAGGGAGCCCTTACAAATCAATGAAGATTACCAGGTGACAACAACTGAGGAGATATAAGCAATTTACACAACACACACACCCATACACAAAAGGACCCATGTGTGAAAAATGCTCCCCTTCACCAGTAAACAAAGATATTTAAATGTAAATATTGAGAATGTATTTAGCCTACCATTTGGCATATATTTTAAGTACTATAACAGTATACAGTATGTATATGGTTGGTGGGTGAAAGTGGGAACAACTTATATCTGGAAGGCAATTTAGCAAATATTTCAAAGTCTTAGAAACGTCCTTCCCCTGACCCAAAAATTTCACTTCAGGAGACTTGATTGTAATGACGTAAGCATATGTTCACTGTGGTGTTAGGATGATGAAAATTTGGAAGAACTTGTTTAAAAGGTTAGAGAATTCCCATATAATCACCAAGATGCCAGGAAAATATTGCAGATGAATATTTGATGTTCAAAGAAGAGCCTCATGATAAATTTGAAATCTGCTTTAAAAGCGTTTCTACACCCACATGTACACTCTCCTGTGTATACAGAAGCCAGCGGCGCTAATCGAATTTTCTGCTCACTAATGCATTTTTATTTTCTTGTTATTTTTAAGAGTGAAAGGAATACGGTTTTTTAAATTAATAAAAATTCACTGAATGTCACTTAGGAAAAGGTAGCCCAGGTTACTTTTGCCAGGCCAGTCATAAGGCCCCATCTTGTCCTGGTCAAAGAAAAAGTGTCAGTTTCCAGACCTAGCTGGGTAAGGAATTTGTTTGGTTTGGACTTCATTCAACACATCAAGAGAACTCGCTTATTGTCTTTCTGAGTGACCCTTCAAACTCAAAACCAGAATAAGAAAGGCAGTCTATTGGATAATGCCCTGCTTGCTCAAATTCTTAGTGACTTGAGTCTGTAGGGTTTTACTTGTGGTGTGGTTGTTTGAATTGCAAACAAATCAACCTTCAACAATGCATCTAACCAAACAAGATGAAGAGGTGCCCACTCTAGCTATGGAGGGGCACCTTGAGTGATGGACTTTTGATTGTCTGCCTCGCCAGCATAGGAGATGACATGTGTACGGGGGAGGGGTGAGTGGGTAAAGGAGGAAGAGTTTAAGGAACTTTGGGTGGGCAGAACAAGATAAAATACGAACATTGACGCCAGCCCCAACTATATTTAGTATCAGAATTTCAGAAGCTCTATGGATTGAAGTACTGGTGGGGTTGATTACAGATGAGATCTGGTGAAAAGGACGTTGAAAATGGCACAAACTCCTACAGATCATAAAACATGCCTGCGTTTTAGAACACAATGTGCTTCGCATGTGTTATATGAAGAAGTGAAGAAGTACAGGGCAGTTATTTTTCCTCTCCTCCAGATGTAGAAACAGAGGCTCAAAGAACTTAAATGATTTGTACAAAGTCATACAGGACTTCCTAGTATCAGAACAAAGCTTCCTAAAGCTCCAGAATAACGTGGGTTCTATCTGTGGTTTTGAACTCACTCATTAACAGTGAGAGGGAAGCTGTGTGGGGAGCTTTGAATGTCAGAAGAGGGGAGTGGAAAGGAAGATGAAGGAAGTGACAAAATAAAAGATATTGCATTCTATTTGAGGGCAGAATAAATTTGAATTGTTAGCACAATGGTCCTTGACTCCACACCCTCTTGCTTCACATCCAAACTCTTGTTGGCTCTTCCTTTAACATATAGTCAGAACTAGACTACCTCTCACTCTTCAGCTGCAGCCTCCCTGGTCCAAGCCCCCAGATCTCTAGCCTGGCTCTTGCAATGGCTAACTCATTTGGTCTCATGGCTTCTATTCTGTCCCTTACTGTCTATGATCCATAGCGTGGCCAGAGTGTTCTTTAAAATGTCAGTCAGATCAGGTAATGTTCTTGCTCAGACTCCTCCCATGGCTCCCATCTGATTCAGAATAAATACCTACAAGGCCCTAATGGTTTGGCCATCTGCTGCCTCCCAGCCCTCATCTCCAACCACACTCCAGGCACATTTTGTTTTGTCAAGTGCTCCCAATACAATACACTTGAATGCAAGGGTCTTTAGACTCACTGTGCCCTCTACATGGAAAGTTTTTTGTCTGTTATTGCATAACTCACCCCCCTCACTTCCTTCAGTTTTATGCCTGAATGCCACCTTAGCAGAGAGGTCATTCTACCCATATGAAAAAAAGCACCTAATCCCTAGATATCCTATCCCTGCCCCAGGCCCTGCCATACTTTTCCTCACTTCCTTCATAGCTCCTACATCCATATTGCATATACATGGTATGTAGCTCCTACTGTTCTAACCCAGGAGATCGACCATACTCAGACTTTAAGACTTTAGTTACTTTTATTGAGCTAAGCCCGCGGGCGTCTGCACCATACCTCACGCAGGAGAGAACTGCAGCCCCAAGGTTCTAAAATGGCTCCCTTTTATAGGGGGTTGCTGTCGCAGTTTGCAAGCAAGCAGGATGTAGAGAAGCGGATTGTGGCGGTTAGCTAGCATTTGCACAACTTCTTTGGTATGCAAGGTTCTGATAACTTGGGACACAGTTGAGATGTTTTTGCAAGGTCGCTCAAGGGAGGGGAGGTTATGTGCTTCCCAGATAGGACACTCAGGGAACAATAGAAAGTTTTCTTCTCTAAGTTACTTTGGGTAGGCTAATTTGGAGCTAGAGTACAACACTACCTGACATATTATATATTTACTTGCTAATTGTCTATCTCCCACCAGAAGTATATAAGTCTTTTGAGAGCAGAAACTTTGCTTTGTTACATGCTGAGGTTTCAGGACCCCAGACAGTGCCTTGTGCACAGTAGGCCTTCACTAAATGTTGAGTGGATGAACACAAAGCAAGACAAGACACTAGCACTCACCGCAGAAGCTTAAAATTCGTGATACTCACTCGAGTTCTAAAGGCAATGGTTTCATATTTCATCTCTCTGTCCCCAGCACCTGGCACAGAGCAGTTGTCCAAAAATGCTTGGGTTGGTAAGAAGTGAAAAATCCTATAATTAATGTACTTTCATTCAAATTAGGCCCTGCCTTTGTTGGGCATCGATTATTTTAGGAAAAGATAAATGTTTATGAACTCAGATCTGTGCGCCTCCATTTCTGCATGAATCTCTATGTAGCTTGTACCAGAACTATTTAAGTGCCTCGATCTTCCAACTAGAACTTGAATGTGGAGGGAATGAAGGGCTTGAAGTCAGAGCAATTGTGTCGAGCCCCTCAATTCTGATGTGTAAACTGAGGCAATAGGGCTGCCTTGGGCCAGGGCAAGAGAGACCCCTACCCTGGGTCCCTGCTTTATAGACCTTGCTCTGGCCCTACTCTGGCCAGATGGTGCTAAGGGGATGTGCCCATGTGGAGCTGATGTCCCACCTTGCTCCCATCAGTCCACCCTCTGGGGACCTGAGACCCCTGCATTCCCTGCCCACGTTGCCCTGAACATGCTTCCAGGACTGCTCATTTGCTTCCCTGGGGCTGTCCTCCTGACAGTGGTCCCACTCCATTCATACATTGCCTCTAGTCCAATGGTTGGCTTGAGGTACAGTATTGGGGAGGGGGAAAAGAACATGGACTTTTTGGCTAGAGTGTCCACACACATACACATCAGGTACCTTGCACCGTGGGAAGAGCCTAGAGTGGGAAGGGAAGAGACCAGGCAAAAATTAGCATCAGCTTTTCTCATGCACTGTGCCTTAGAATTCCAAAGAATCCAGGTTTCTAAATTTGAACTTGGCCCTTTGGGTCCTTATGACAGTGGTTTTGTCTAAAAGGACAAAAAGTTGTATTGAACAGTTTCTTAGCTTGATTTTTATGGTGGAGAGACTAAGGGCCCCCTAACAACATCAAAAAGAGATGCTGCAGATGTGATTGAGTAAAGGATCTTGAGATGGGAATATTATCCTGAATTATCCAGGTGCGTCCAATGCAATCCCAAGGGTCCTTATAAGAAGGAGAAGGAGATATGGCAATAGAAGCAGAGGTCAGGGAGAGAAACAGAGAGATTTGAAGATGCCACCCTGGTGGCTTGAAGATGGAGGAAGGGACCACAAGACAAGGAATACAGATGGCCTCCCTGGAAGATCGAGGAGGCAAGGACACAGAATCCCTCCTGGAGCCTCAGAAGGAAGGCCGTCTTGTCGACCCATTTTAGATTTCTGACCTCCAGAACTGTAAGGTAATACATTTGTGGTTGTTTTAGCCACTATGTTTGTGCTAATTTGTTTCAGCAGCCGTAAGAAACTCATACAATTTTGAACTAAGATTTACACACATATTCCTTGAGCTTCTATTTGTTATCTTGTTCTGGGGCTTTCAAATGTTATGAGTGGAACTTCGGGGCAAGGAATTTGAGAACTCTACCTTCAAGCTCCTTTCTGCAAAAGGGGATGTGATTTCTTCCCTGCTTACCTCATGGAGAGCTATGGATTTTATATGGGCTGCTTTTTTACCAATACTGGAACAGGTAGGTTCTGCAATGGCCAGCATGCAGCATTCACGTGTTTTTTAAATGAAAAATTGTGTCTGTGAACACATGTTTGTAAAATATATCTATTGACACTAAGGGTAAGTATTTTGTTAGTATGTTGTGGGTGCTCAGGCATGTCTTCATGGGTAAAAAGATATTTTGGTGTCATAGTATATGAAACTACAGCAGCGTAATCCCCCCCATGCAAGTAGCAAATTCACTAGTTGCGTGAACATATGTTTGCCTATGAAATGGCAAACTTTTAACCCGGTCAGGGAAGGCAACCTGTGGCAAAAGCACACTTCAGTTTTAAAATGTTAGAAGCTATATTTCAACCAGTGTGGGTTTTTCTGGAAAGGAAATGTCTAATTAGCTAGAGACTGGTTAGATTCATTGGAAAGAAAAGCCCAGAGACAGTATAATTTTTATATTTTATCATTGCTTTAAATTTAGTGATACCATCAGCATTAGTTGCAAAATCCTGAGAAGTAAACTCCCTGGGATTGTAGGGAAACAAGATGACAAGAGCTCAAAGGGATCTGCAATAATTTCTGACACTACTGGCATTAACGTCCAACACTAACTACCTGGAGTTAAGTCAGAGTCACAGGTTAAAGGTACTTTCCCCACAGGGCTACCCTCACTTCAGATACCAGCTGCAAATTCAAGGGTTCCTAAAGCTTCCCACACTTCTGACCAACTGGCTACAAATTCAGAGGTTCCCGCTCAGGTTCACCAAACCATTAAAATGACTTGCAGAACTCAGGAAAGCTCTATACTAACGACTACCATTTTATTGTAGCAAAAAAAGGATACAAATCACGAGTCAAAAGAAGAGACATATAAATGAGGTCTGAACAGGTCTCAAATGCAAATCTTCCATGTCCTTTCCACATGGAGTCAGAAGGCACCATCCTCCCAGCACAGCAATGTGTATCAGGGAAGTTCCACTGAGCTTCGGTGTCCAGAGTTTTTATTGGGGCTTCATTATGTAGACATGATTGATTGAATTAATGTCCACTGGGTTGAACTCAATCTCCAGTCCCCACCCCCTCCCCAAGGTAAACTTGTTCAAAGCCCCACCCCTCTAATCCCATGGTTGGTCTTTCTGGCATGGCCAGTCCCCTCCCTAAGACTACCTGTGAGGCAGGACCCAATCTAAGTCATCTCATTAGTATATGAACTGTCAGGAATTGTCTGTGGCTTATCCTGAATAACGAAGACATTCCTATCAGGCAGAAATTCCAAAAATGTAGAGGTTACCCCCTCTCCACTCCGGAGTTTGAATAAAGGCCAGACCTTTTTTTGTACACTAAATTCCTTAGTATACAGGATCAAACTATATTTGAGTGCTTTGCAAAAATGCAAGGAAAGATTCAGTGCAGGCAATGCAGAACCCAAAAAATAATCAGGATTTTGTGAAAAGCTACATAAAACCATCCCTCTTCATAACTAATAATACTCATCCTGTACAGTTAAAGTATTAACTGACATTCATGTGGCATTTATGTGCAGGCACAATGCTCAACAGTTTATAGACAGAACTGATTATAAGCTTAATCCCGTGAAGGAGGGAGAGCGGGAGAAAATTTACACAGATGTTCAGAAATTGCCCTTTAGTGTCCTGGGTGTGGTAGCAGCAGTACATTTTTTTTGATGCAAGGAATAGAGAGTGTAGGTTTACCTGGCAGGTAGGTTAAATTGCAATCAATTCAGTGAGTGCTTCATAAACTTAAGCAATTATATTTCTATAGATGAATTTTTGGGGTCACATATTAGCGTTGATGTATAATTTTATAAGAAGTTATAGATTTAATATAAAACAGTGTTTATATAAATATGTGTGTCACTGTTTTCACCAGTTTAGGAAACATTTTTTTTTTTTTTTTTTGCATCATATCTCTGAGATCTAGAAATTTCCTGTAAGCGCTATGGGTCAGGAGGTAGTTGTATCACGTTGTCATTGCCCAGGCATATGTGAACATCATTGTTATTCCTGGAGGTAGGATTGAAAACCTGCAATCTGTCCAAAACCATTCAACAACCATTTGGGTGGGGGAGAAAAGCTCTAGTTTTATCTGGAAGCCTTCCATTAGCATCTCTGGTAAAACCAATGAAGTGCTGACAGAACTAAGTGTGAGCATCTTGGAAGAAAATATCAGAGACAATAGTGGAGCATTTTTACTCTTTCATTAATAAAGCTGCTTTTGCCAAGAAGATGGAATTATGTGGAAAAACCCAACTATTGATTCAAGAGTCCAACACCAAATGTAAAGAAGTTCTATAAATGCCTTAATCCAACTTCTATTTCCTATATTTTCCTTTGATGCATGTACATGAGTGCTATGGTAAAAAATAATTGTTTAAATGTCTTAAAGAACTTTATAAATAAATATTACAAGAGAGGTGATAGGAAAGCGTGGTGTCATTGTTCAGTTGAAAGCTTTTTTTTCTCTCTTGGTGATATATAAAATAAATTTGCATCTTCAATCTATAATGTCTTAGTTTCAGGGAAATAGTTTATGTTGTACTGTATGGAGAAGGGTCTGGGGAAAATGTGCATCAAACTTAACAAAAGGTAACAGGCAATGAGACTGGGGCCAGGGTGAGGGCAAAGTAGACATATTATTTTGTTTACATCAGCATTTTGTATACTTAAGCTTTATTTTAACAACTAAAATAGAAATAACATTTTAGTAATTAAAAAATAAATAAGTGGAAAAGCATAAGGATGAACCCATAACCAAAAAATAACTATTTGTCTTGTGGTAGATTTTTTTCTTTCCCCCCAAAAAACAGAGTTATAAATGAAGAATAAATATCAAAAAACCTTTTTAAAAATTAATTTGATTCACTCAACCTTTTCTTTTTTGTAAGGTATAATTTGAATGTCTTCATTATGCCAATTAATATATTGATCACCTATCATGTGCCAGAAATTGGGTTGCAGCTTTCAAGTATATGTGAAGATGAAGGGGCTTTTAGAAATGATCTCAAAGCATTACATTTCAATGAAAGGAAATAAAAGCTCTTCCATATACACTAACTAAAGCATTCTTCCTAATCTAGAGGTTTATTTTAAAAGTTAAACATCTTATTACTAAATATAAATTGAAAACCACTACTGACTGGAGACATTTCTGTTGAAAGAGATTTTCATCTTGTATTATAAATTATAAAGAATTTCAGGTACAGAGTGTTGGTTCAATAATGCATCTAGAATGGTTTATGGGTGAATGGAGGTTCATAAATGTTTAGATGACAATTTTTCTGTAAGGTCAAATATGGTTTCCACAAGCAGAGGTTCCTAGCAATCTCTCATAGATGTTATATACAAAGTAATCTTCATCCTGGATTCTTGCTTTTTAGCTTACAATAGCAATTGTCATAGCCATTTCTTCATCTGTTGACTTATATAACATTCTGATGACAATATTTCTCATAGCATTTTTTATATCAATGCTTACATGTATAGCATTACTTAGCTAGAGGTATAGTACTAAGATAGATAACTGCAGGCAATGGAAAACTAAATATTAAATAACAATATTGAAGTTACAAAAGCAAAAATTCCAATTATATAATATATAGACTGAAATAAAAAATTGAAATTATCTGTATTTCCATTACCCAGAAATACTACTGTTAATATTTTACTATATTTCTTTCTAGACTATAATTATGCATATACATGCAACAATACTAAAATGTATTACACTCTATGGAGTGCTTTAAATTCTACTTTTAGGTTAACATGCAGGTAAAAATAAACAATAATTTATCAATTCTCCTATATTTGGAAATTTTATAAATACAGTTTTGAATATCTTTTTTGTTAACATAAATTCCTAGCACAAGGTCAAAATTTACAAACATTATAAAACTTTTCAAAAGCATGTTGCCAATTATTCTACAGAAAGATTATTCACATTCCTAACAGCAGGATGTAGGAAAGTTTCCATTTACCCAAACCTCAGCCTGCATTGGACTTTTTCAGCTGTTGTCACTCAAATAAGCCAAAATGATTTCATTCGTATTCAAATTTTCATTTCTCTGATAACTGGCAAATGATCTGTTCATATTCATAATTGTTATGTGGACTCATTTTAGGTTGGTAGTTATGAGCTTTTTCCACAAGAGATAGTAACCCCTTGTCATGTGCAGCAAATGTTTCTTTAAGCCCAACATTTACATTTTAATTGCTTGACCTTTTCATGTCAGCCTTTTTTCTCCTCATCACTATCAGTTCTTGTTTCAGAGAGGGTACGGCCTCTTGTACTTTGAAATCTAAAACACATCATCTCCAGAGGCATACTGTTTCTTTAAGACTTCCATATCACATTCTGTTTCCTTTCTGTGGTACGATTTTTTCTTTTACTCATCCTTGTACAAATGGTCAACCAGACTCCGTTGATGAGTCAGGATGAGTAGCTTGTATTTGGCTCCACAGTCCTCCTCACCTCCACTTGCCCAATGATTGAATCTGCTTCTCAAAGCCCCAGGTGGGAGTACAGGTTGTGTGCACAGCTCCATGTCCAGCTCCTGGTTTCTAACAGGATCTAGCTTATCTCTGCACCTCTAGGAGCAGCATCTCTCTCTTCCGTCATTATCTTGACCTCATGTTCTCTCACCTGATATAGGCTATGTAAACCTGCAATTCTCATCTGACTTCAATACCACAGTCCTTCCTATCTCTTCTCCCAGTTAACTTATATCTCTTCTCTTCCCAGAAAGCTAGAGGAAATGCCTATTTTGCTGTCCCTGTTTTCTTCCCAAATGCTTCTTGGGGTTCTCAGTCTCTGTCTGGATGTAGAAACGTGAAGGACTAGAAGATGAGAGTGGCAGGTCAGGGGAGAAGAAGGAGAGGCATAAGCATCCATATTTTTACAGCACCAGATAGCAGCACCAGAAGGGCAGACAGCACCTGCTTCCCCTTGTTCTGGCCAAAGTCCACTCACCACCCTGACTCAAGACACCTTTTCCCATGTCCTCTTCTCTTCATTATACAAGGTTAAGTAAGCTATGAGCTGAAGCCTGAGTAGGATTTTTTAAAAAATCCACATAATTCTGTCATAAACAACACTACTTCTTCAATGAATCTTCAGTGGAAAATTCAATGATCTTCAAATATATTTTTGAGGAAAAAATTGGGAAAAGCTCAAGTGCAATCACTGTTAACATGACTCTTGTATAACTACCTGGGTTGTCGACTTTTTCAACCATGCCTCTATCATGGTTCATTTTGTAGAATATTCTCACTTCAAAAAGTAGATACTGTGTCGTGTCTTTTGTGAGCCATATAGGGCACAGGTAAGGCAGAGAGAAGAAGTGGTACATGTACCATACCCTTCAAAAATTTCTTTGTATCAGGGAGATTGCATAGCACATAGATGAGAATAATTGCTTTAATACTGGGAGGAAAGTTCCTGTAAGCAATAACATGCTTAAGAAGGTAAGACGCAAGTTTCAACTTTTTATTAAAGGAGGAAAGAAACTAACATCTGAGTACCTTGTATATTAGTTATTTATTGCTGCATAACAAATGACCCCAAAACTTAGTGCCTTAAAACAAGAATATATATTTATTATCTAACACAATTTCTGTGGATCATGAATTCAGGAGCAGCTTGATTGGCTAGGTCTGGCTCAGAATCTTTCATGAAATTGCAGTTAGAAGTCAGCTGGAGCTGTCATCTGAAGGCTTGACTGGGGCTGGAGCATCCTTTCCTGAGGTAGCTCAGTCAGATGGTTGGCAACTTGGTGATGGCTGCTTGGGAGACTCCAAGTTTCTCTCCATTTGGACTTTCCCACAGGGCTGTGATAGTGTTCTCACAATATGGCATAAAGCCAAAAAAACAAGGCCAAATTTTTCATGTCTCTTTATGACCCAACCTTGTAAGTCACATACCATCACCTCATCCATACTCTCTTGATCACACAAGAAGACCACACAAGTATATTAGGAGATGATCATTGGGGACCATCTTGGGGAATGACTATCAAAATATACCAGATTCTCTGTATTTTTTTTCCCTTCATTCTCACCTACCTTTATGCAAGAAAATAAAAAATAAATGAAAAAATTTGAAAAAAAAAGTTGATCATATTCACATCTCATAAAACTAAATACCATATTCTTTTCTCTTTTTTTTACCTTTAGCATTGATATAGTACCTTCTTTTCTTGATTTTCTTCATTAACAAGGAGACTTTGGTCATGAAATTTAGCTAATCTGTGTTCATTTATTCATCTTTTTGAACACTGGAGGAACAATTGAGTTTGTTTTTAGAATTAAATAAGGGAGGTGTGCCTGGACAGGACTTTTTGAAGTGATGCTTCTATAGTTTGTTGAGCTGCCCTTTCTTTGTTGTTTTGTTTTTTGAGGTTGAAGTAAAGTTTAAAAAAAAAAAAAAGAAAAGGAAAAGTAGATTTAGAGAACAAAGATGAAAAGAACACATTCCACTGATGGTGGACATTTGGGAAAAAATAAAGCACAGAAACACCTAAGTGACAGATCTGGACTTTGAACTAAGGGCCATCCGGCTCCAAAGTCCACGCTATGCCCACTGCACGATGAGCTTCTGTGTAGATAGCTATGCTTATATCAACTGGGATTTGGAGGAGAGGCATGAGGCAGTAGCAGACCCAGTGTAGCATAGCTTACTGGGGTTAGTAAAATGACCAAGTGGACATTTCACTACCAGGGTTAGTCTAGCTCCATTTGTGGCCGCAGCCCATAAGGAAGGTAGGGAGGGAGGGACTGGAACTATCTGAGCAGGCTGGCTCTGGAATGAGCTGCGTGTTGGATGGGCAGGAAAAGTTGACTGATAGCAGAGCAGAAAAAATAAATGTTTTGGAACAAAGGCCAGAGCCGTCAACTTTGGCCAGAGGACAAATTAAGGAGAGGTAGGACCTATGGTTATGGGGCTATAGGGGCATGTGTGGCAGTATTGAGGAAGAGAGTTTCAATCCGATTGTGCATAAGACTAGAGTGGAGCTGAGCCCAGATATGAATATGTACCTGACGGTCATCCCAGAGAACGATTAAGGGAGCATACCTCAGTGACAGATCTAAAATTAAGCTAAGGGCCATCTGGCACCAAAGTCCATGCTATGCCCCCTGCATGATGAGCTGGTTAGGGTATGACAGCTTATCATGATCTATCTTAAAGGGTTCCCTCTAACTCAAAACTGTTCACATGGAACAACCTTAAAACGGACCTGTGACCTCTCTTCCACGTCGGTACTCTTCTGAAGCCAGACTTGTTCTGGAAAGAACTCAACTGTTCTCTTCTGACGATTGTCATTTTGGAGTCGGAGTGAATTTTCATTGTGATCTGTGGATGATTATCTGCTTGGAGAAAGCAGCACAAGCCCACGAAAAGTTTCCCACAGAAGGTAGCTACTGAGACCCACTTAACAGTCTGGGAAGCTGATCTTTTAGAGGTAATGAGGCAGTGCAGTCTTTACTACCTGCTTTAAGCTTTAGAGAAAATATTCTTTAAATGGAAACAGATTGAGAGGGCAAATGGCAAACCTTCAATTCTGGAGCTCTTCTCCCCCATTAATGAAGGCTAAAAGGCAGGCCTGGAAATCCCTTTACAAGAGCTGTCGATGACACAACTTCATTTTAATATACTACAAGTCCTTACGGGCACATGCTCGATTTCATTTTTTCATCTGAATTTCTGATGTAAAGGAAGCAAGTGCAACTTTTAACTTGGCCGATGTGTGAAAATCGGGCTGCTGGATTTTGAAGTGCATGATCAGTGGAATGCGTTCTTTTCATCTTTGTTCTCCAAATCTACTTTTTATTTTCTTGCATAAAGGAAAGAGAGTCCCTTTAATGTTGTGTGGATAAAAGCCACAAAAAAGAGATAAAACAGGGAGCATGTACTGGGCCCTGAGGGGTAGACAGAGCAAGGAGTTTTGGACTCCTCTTCTCACCAAAGAAAGGCGCTTTGCTAGTTTAGACAATTGCAGACAAGACAACTTGTGATTTAATTTGCATTAATTGAAGACTATCCCATTGTGTAGAAGGAGATTTCAGCAATGACAGATTAAGACTGATGTACATCTATAACCCATAGCCAAACAGATGATTATTATATCTATGGGAAAACAAATAGCTCACATGTTGTTTTAAAGCTATTTGGTTTTGGACCTAGATTCTTGGCCCAGAATCGCCAAGCATTGCTTAAAGCAGGCAGAGCCTTTGCATTTTCTTCCTTCTTTCTCCAAATTTTTCATCAAAGGCCATGAATGCAATGCCCTTAGGATGATGTATTATCAGCTGTGCATATTTGTGCCTCCCATGTTTAACTTTATTCCATTAGTCCTACTTAGTACTTTCAAGAGTAGCTCGAAGAATAATGCTTCCCTCTTCTTGTTAAGCTCAAGAATGTGTCTTTTTCACATTACATCAGCAATAACCACCGATGAAAATTTTATTAAGGTGGACAAAACCCTGTGTTTATGTCTTTTAAGCTCCAAAACTGAGTTGAGTGGGGTGAGATCATTTCCACAGGGAGAGATCAGTAAGCCTTCACCTTTTTTTCCCCAGATGTTTCACTTTGTCATGAGGCTTTTAACATCTACCCATTTTATAGAAGGGCAAATAGCGACTTGTGAGACCCACATAGTAACACAACCCAAGGGGAAGTTCCTAGTAATAAAATCCAGGATAATTTTCTAACACTCCTGTTAATGAGGTACAAGCCTTAGGCTAAATGGAAAACCAAACCCCAATAACATTTACTTTTCATTCAAATTAAGGAAAAGCTTTTTTGACATTTGTTTAGCCCCAGAGAGATCTCATGCTTGTGAGCTGAGAATTAATGTATTATTCGACGTGCACCATTGAAACCTAAGGTTTGGGGAGCATTTATCCGAAAAGCAGAACATTCAACACATTTCTCTGAAAATCACCCTAGCAAAATCCAGGCTGCATTGCCCTCTCTCAGGCCTTATTCATACACTCAAATAAACAAGCTGCACTGAAGGACTTAAACCACAAACAAAAGTCAAGGGTGGAAGGAGAGGCCCCTATACAGGCTGAAACATTCCCACATTTCCATATTTCCAGATTTGGGGTTCTGTGTTCAGAGCATGAACTTTCTCAAATGGGCTGCTCCCCATCGGTATGTCCTTTTAAGCGGTGAGATTTGTTGCTGGATAATTCTAAATGGCCATCGCATGCTAACAAAGCCATCCTATTTAGACATGGGCAGATGATATAGAAAATGGGTGGTTCGGGCAGATTTCATGAGGTCTAATAAATCTTCAGTAAATTAAAGCTCATCCCCCCGTCCTCCCCTGGTCCGCTCTTTGTCTTGCTAATACACATTAGCCCTTGGCTGGCTTCACGCTTTCAGGCTTTGCAGAGGTGAGGCCTGTACAGAGCTGCAGACGTGGAAGCGGAGGAGACCTTTGTCCCAAATGTTACCCATTAACATCAGCGTGGCCTACAGAAGAGTCTTACTATGTTCTCCGGTCTCAAAAGAGCTCCCAAGTATCAAGTTGGCAGCTTAAAGAGACAAGAAGTGGAATGGGAAAGAATTAGAGGGGGCCACTGGGTATCTGTTTCAACCCTGTACGTTTGTGGCCCTTTGGTTTAAAATATTCAGAATAAGAGTAAGATGCATGGCCTTTTAATTATAAAATTAATACATTTATAGTATTAAATTATAGTACAGAACAATATAAAGGGAAAGTTAATTACCTTCTCTCCCTACGCTTTGATAACTAATGTTGAATTCCTTATGCATGCTTCAAGAACATTTCTAAGCATGCACAAACACATAATCTTTGATGAAAGAACACATACATACTCTTCTGCTGGTTGCTTTTTCAAGACAAGCAGCAAACTGAGAAAATATACATGATAAAGAATTAATTTTTTAAATACGTGAAGTATAATTCAACAAGAAAATGAATAATGACCCTATAGAAAAATAGGCCAGATATATAAAGCAGCATCGTACAGGGAAAAAAAAAAAATCAATACAAAGGTGCCCACGCAGTTGAATAACTATAGTATTAAACAATGGGCTACTCCTTTTTCTCCAATCAGATTGGCACACATTTATAAGCTCACTAATATCCAGCATTAACAAAGATGCAAGGAAACAGATATGTTCTTATTCTGGTGGGAGTATATGTTTTTGAACAGCAGTTTGGCTACCCATCAAAATGAAAAATGCACATAAACTTTGACTCAGCAACTCCACTGCTGGGGTTTATCTTATCGATAGATCTCTGTACACTGTTACAAATATATGTACCAGAATGTTCATTGCAAACTGTGACAATAGAAAAAAGAAAAGGAGAAAGCATAGATGTGTGTAAGTAAGGGCTAGTTTAAATGAAAAAAAATGCAGAATTGCTGTGAAATCGAATTCTATGCCTGGGTTCAGAAAGTGTACATCCATGGGGCAATTTGTAAAGCTGTCCAGGATATAATGTTAAGAACTTTCATTTCCAGAGAGTATCCCACAGCAGATATCTGCCTTCATATTATATATATGGTGACTATTAAGACGGACTGTTTCACCAGGTGACAAGGAAGCCGATTTCTTGGTTTGAGCTCTCAGGTCTCCCACTTTCTCTCTGTGTGAATTTGTGCAAAGTACTAAAGCTCTCTAAGGCTTAATCTACAAAATGATGGTAATAATAATAACCACACCTTTCTTGTAAGGTTGTGAGTATTAAATGAGACAATGTGTGTAAATCGCTAAATCCAGGACCTTGCCTTAAAGGTTTCAGCAAATGGGAATTTTTACTACATGGTAGCCTTGGTGTAGAAAAGTTTCCTGGCAAATGCTCTGCTGTTGTAGTTGGTAAAAGAGCAGACTCTGCGCCCGAAATTCATACAACACAAGAATATGCAATTAAGTATCAAAGGAACATCTGATTTCTCAAAGTGCTAAGAAATCATAAGAGATAAAACCCTAAAAGTAAGGGTGGTGCAGAAAACCTCAATTAAAGGGATGAGAACAAGGATGGATCTTACGTGATTGCTAAGGTTTCCCTAGGTGGATGAGAGGGGAGAAAGAAGGAGGGTATTCAACAGAGGGGCATGACATGACTGTAAGAATAATGTTTGGGATTCACAGTGGTTTATTCTGGGGCTGGGGGAAGGAGATTGCAACTGGAGTCTTAGGAGATGATGCCAGCAGTACTTTTAAGATCCTGCTCTTCTGTTTTGGATTCAACACATTTCAAACCACTGTAGAGAGAATTCTTTACCTTGGAAAAGTTGCCTGTGCCCTTAGAAAGGTCATAGCTACTGAAGACACCTCCTTTCCCACCAAAAATTTCCAGGGCCTCAGCCCCAACTAGCTCCATGGCAGGGCAATCTGGAGGATAGGTGGGAAGCACCAGCCATTTGGGGCTATAGTGACAAGGAAAGCTGTATTTCATTCATTCACAATAACTCATTGAGCAACTGCTGGTGCCTGTCAAAGAGCTGGTTTTGGAGAAATGGTGGTGCATATACCAGGGACAGAGTGGATATCAGTGTGCTTTCTTTTTAATTCAAGAAATTTCTATGTGCTAAAAATTGCCCAGTACCCATATTGCCCAGTGCCTCTTTCTGCATCTGCCTCTTTGCCTGCAAGGGTTGAGCTACTTAACAGTGGCTTGGCCTCAGCTCTCAACAAGCAAACAACAAAATTGCATGACCAAATTCATTTGAAACTCTGAAGGGCATTAATCCTACATACCTCACATCTCTGATTCCCTTGTCACTGAGCAAGAAGTGAGTCCCTCTTACCTCCTTCCCCCATACTGTTCAGGGCTGTCCCTCCTCTATCTTAAACTCCCCCAGCTTCATGTCCTCCCGAATATTTCTGCTGTGCCCTCTGCAACTTTGTCCCATGGTAAACACACTCCCATATTTTATTTTCTTTATCTTTTCCCAGAATATTTCCTCTACCTCCCATGCTTGGCTCCAGCTCAGGAGTCCATGATCCATCATTTCACCCACCCTTGCAAATTCCATAAATTCCCTTGTGCCTCTATTCTTCCATTATACTCAACTAGGAAAGCTCCAAACCTGGGACAACCTAATGAAAACCTTCTTAGTACAGATCTAAGCAACTGAGATTTGTCAGAAAAAAGACAAATAACTGAGTATATAGATAAACAAGAATTTAAAGTGAATTTATCAGGAATCATAAGATATTTCTTGATTTGTTCTACTTTCTTCAGTGACTGTTTTCACGCCTTTCCTGTTCTCTCAAACCTTTGACTTCCAACCTCATGAAAACTTCCCTAAGAATATAAAAGCCATCAGACAAACACCAATCCATATCACCAGAACTACAAACCTTTCTGCATCTACTCTCATATTCTTTTATTTCCCATCTAAAACCAACTCTATCTTTTTTTTGCCTTCTTGGTGGCTTGGTTTTCTTGCTCACTGTTGGGAATTTTCCATCTTTCTCTGTCTCTCTCCGTCTGTCTTTCTCTTTCTCTCTCTTCATAGATCGCTTTCGTCAACATTCAAACAAACTCAAATTTCTTTCATCTCAATGAATTCTCACTGCATCCTACATCTCTAACTTTCCAAAACAGTCACAGATGCCTCCCCTCCATCTCCATTTCTTCCTCCATTCATTCCTTCTACTCAACCATTCTACTGAAACTTCCTTGAGAGCTCCATGTGGCCAAAGCTGAGATATTTCTCCATCTTTATGTTTGTGCTCTCAATGAACTTTCCATCCTTCGCCTGCATTCCATGACATCACACTCTCCTAATTTTCTCCTATTTTTCTGGTCTCTACTTTTCAATTGATTTTTTAAACTCATTCTCTTCTACTCAATCCTTAGAAATGGAGACTTGCACTTTTCCTTGTCTGTATTCACCTTAGGCAAGTATGGTGGATTGAAATATGTACTCCAGTTTAAACATTTTCTTAGTTTTAATCTGCATTCCTGTGGGCAAAAACCCATTGTAACTAGGAGCTCTTGAAGATGTTATTTTAGTTAAGGTGTGGTCCAACTGAATAAGAGTGGGTCCTAATCCAGACTCCTGGAGTTCTTTATAAGCAGAAGAAATTCAGACATAGTCCTAGAAAGACATAGGGAGAATCCAGAAACCAGAAGTCAACAGAACTCAAAAGAGAAAGGAAAGGACGTTGCCATGTGACGTGAGGTAGGGATTCAGGTCAAGGAATTCCAAGGATTGTGACAAACCAGCACTAGAAGGCTATGGCCCCAAGAGGAAGCAAGTCTTCTAGCCTCCACACCATAAGTCAATAAATTCCAGTTGTTGAAGGCAATGCATTGAGTGGTATTTTTCATAGCAAACTGGAAACTAAGACAGCAAGTTTACCAGTTGTTTAAATATCTTCTATACAATAAATACTGGTACTATTACTATAACTATTCAAATATGCAAATAATAACATTTATCAAGTTCTTTACATGTATTAGCTTATCAGTCACTTATCCCAAGAACCCTATACTAACACTCTGTCCATTACATAAGGAAACAGGCACAGAAGGTTAAGGCGATTTGCCCAAGGTCACATAATAAGTTGTAGAACTAAGATTCAAACCCAGGCTACCTAATGCTAAAATCTTATTCTTAATCACTGTGCTATATTGCTAGGTTCCCAAATTCATTTCTCAAGCCCAAATTCATGTCTCCAGCCCAGAACCTCTCTTCTGAACTAGATTTGAATAATTGACTGCCATTGTGCCATCTCATGACTCATCTTCAACTCAACACAGTCAGAAGTGAATTCTAACCTCATCTTCCCCCACACTTCTTCCAGACCTGCTTCTCCCCTGATTTCCTAGTTATGCAGATGACTCCAAGTCCTTCCTAGTGCTCAAACCTTAGACTTGTCTTCATTGATGTCATCGCTCTCATCATTTATCCAGCTAACAAAGGCTATGAAACACCTACAGGGAGAGAGGTAGAAAGTTCTTTCCTATCTCTATTGGCACCTTTCTAGTCCAGCTATTCATCTTTCATTGTCTTTATAGACAAACCTAAACTAGGCCTACTCCGGTCTATTTTCTAACAATCAGAATAATCTTAAAATAACACAAATCTGTCACTTCCCTACTTAAACTCACCCAATAGCTCCACAAAGATTTAATGATAATGTCCAAAATTATTTCCATGACCAACTGCTTTCTCCATGATTTGGCTTCTCTTTAGCTTTCTATTCTCATCTCCCAAACTCTGCCCAGTAATGACCTCCATCCTTCCCAACCATATCTGTTCTTCACATATGCTCTTTCAGCCTCAGGGCCTTCTATGTATGTTCTTTCTGCCTAGACCTCTTCCCCCACTAATCATCCTGCATCACCTGGCAAGCTCCTTCTTAACCTTCATGGCCCAGATTAAATTTGTTCTCATTTATCTCACTGTATCCTGTACTTCTCCTTCAAAGCGTTTATCATAACTTTAAAATGTTGCATTTGTTCACATAATTATGTTTCATATGTGTCTTTCCCAATAGACTGAATGTTCTAGAAGAGCAAAAACTGGATTATTTGATAACTTCTATATCTTGAGCATAGTGCTTGATATATAGTTGAAACTCAATGAATATTTGTTGAATGAATAAATCAAAAGGTGGTATGACAGCATACAAAGCACAAACATCTAGGCCTTGAGCAAAGTCTAAGTCGCTGGTTCTCAAATCAGGGTCTCCAAACCAGTTTCTGTTGATGCTGCTAGCCCCAGTGCATTAGGCAATAGTTCTATCTGTAAAATGGAAATAATTTCTACCAAAGAGGGCTATAAAATGAATTAGATTGCAAGATATATGAAAGCAGGCTGCCCTATCTACAGCAGAGCCTAAAAAATATTAGTGTTTCTCTTAGTTTGCCAGAGCTGCTTACAGTATAATGGAAAACATGGCTGGTCTTTGTCCCCTGTTCCTGGGGAAACAATCTCTGAATCTTTGGAATTTCCAGTGAGAGGAGAGTCTTTTGTTCTTCCTGGTGGGCTCAGGACCACACCTGATAGTTTATATGTTGATGAGATGACAAGGAGGGGCCAGCCATAACTGCAGTCTTAGGAAGGGCTGTCCCCACTCGAAAGACCAACCATGTGACTAGAGGGCTGGGGCTTTGAGCCAGGTCATATCAACCCATCTCCCTGACCTCTGGAAGGGGGCTGCAGATTGAGCTCAACCATGTGGACATTGATTCTATCAATCATGCCTATGTAATGAAACCTCCTATAGAGGCAGGATACTTGAAGCTGAGAAGAGTTTCCAAGACTGAGAAAATACTTCTCTGCTGTTCCAGGAGGGTGCCATGCCCTGATTCCATGTGGGGAGGACATGGAACCTTGCATTTGAGACCTTCCAAGACCTTGCCCCATGCATCTCTTCTGCTTCTTCTTACTTGTATCCTTTACTCTAATAAAACCATAATCATATGTATTGTGCTTTCAGTGAGTTCTGTGAGTAGTTTCAGCAAATCAACACCAGGTGGCTGTGGAAACCCCCGAATTTGTAGCCAGTTAGTCAGAAGAGAGGGTGTTCCGGGACCCCAAACTTGGAGACTGTTGCCTGAAGGACACTTCGGGTAGTGAGAATCAGAATTGAATTTCAGTGAGTTCCTGCAGTCTTTGAGTTTGCTGATTGAAGTATCTGATACCAATACAGTTGGTGTCAGAATCTGTTGGGGAACTTGTAGAGAGTTTTTAATAACCTATGCATTGATGTAAGAAACACCATGAAAGGGACTGGCATAAATAACAATCATTTGATGTCTCACAGTTTTAAAGACTAGAAGCCCAAAATCAAGATGTCGGTGAAGACACCATTTCTCCAGGGGTTGGTTGCGTTCGGGTGACAGTTGTCCTCGGTCACATGGAAATCTCTCTCTCTCTCCTCTGGCTTCTGCTGACTTCTGGTTTCTTCTCACTGACTGCGTCTGAATTTATTCTCTTTATAAGGCCTCCAGTCATATATATGGAGGCCCACTCTGTTTCAATCTGAACACAACTTAACTAAGAATAATGTCTTCAAAAGGTCCTATTGACAAAAGGGTTCATTTGTCAATATGAGGATTAAGCTTAAACATGTCTTTTGTGGGGAACATGAGTCCATCCTCAATAGTGTTCTTTCTCAATCTCTATTGCTCCTCAGAAACTACTGCTATGCTTTTTTTTTT
>JAQZBX010042874.1:0-21854 GCA_029593785.1 Cabassous unicinctus
TGTCTTTGGCAATTCAGGGCCTCTTTCCTTTGTAAATAAATATTGTAGTTAGTTTTTCCAGTTCCTTATAAAATACAGTGTTGATTTTTATTGGGATTGCATTAAATCTGTAGATTAGTTTGGGTAGGATAGACATATTGATGATGTTTAGTCTACCTATCCATGAACAGGGAATATTCCTCTATTTATTTAAGTCTTCTTTGATTTCCTTTAACAGTGCTGTGCAGTTTTCTGTATATAAGTCCTTTACATCTTTAGTTAAATTTATTCCTAGGTATTTGATTGCTTTAGTTACTATTGTAAAAGGTATTTTTTTTAAATTTCCTCCTCATATTGCTCATTATTTGTGTACAGAAATGCTACTGATTTTTGAGCATTGATCTTATAGCCTGCAACATTACTGAAGTCATTTATAAGTTCTAGAGGTTTTATTGTAAATTTCTCAGGGCTGTCTACATATAGGATCATGTCATCTGCAAATAATAAAATTTTCACTTCTTCTTTTCCATTTTTGATGAATTTTATATCTTTTTCTTGCCTCAGTAAGAGTAAGTACTCTAGCAAGTACTTCTAAGACAATGTTTAATAGGAGGGGTGATAGCAGGCTTCCTTCTCTTGTTCCTGATCTCAGAGGGAAGGCTTTTAGGATTTCATCACTGAAGATGATGTTAGCTTTGGGTTTTTCATATACACTCTTTATCATATTCAGAAAGTTTCCTTCTATTCCTAACTTTTGCAGTGTTTTTATCAGGAAAGAGTGCTGTATTTTGTCGAATGCTTTTTCTGCATCTATAGAGATGATCATATGATTTTTTTCTTTCAATCTGTTTATGTGGTGTATTACATTGATTGATTTTCTTATATTGAAACATCCTTGCATACCCGGGATGAAACCCACTTGGTCATGGTGTATAATCCTTTTGATATGTTGTTGAATGTGTTTAGCAAGTATTTTGTTGAGGATGCTAGCATCTAGCTTCATTAGAGAAATTGGTCTGTAATTTTCCTCTCTTGTGGTATCTTTGTTCGGTTTTGGTATTAGGGTAATGTTGGCATTGTAGAATGAGTTAGACAATACTCCTTCTACTTCTATTTTTTGGAAGAGCTTAAGCAGGATTGGTGTTAGGTCTTTCCAGAATGTTTGGTAAAATTCTGCTGAGAATCCATCTGGTCTTGGGCTCTTCTTAATTGGGAGGTTTTTGATGACTGAGTATCTCTATACTTGTAATTGGACTGTTGAGTTGATCAATTCCTTCTTTCATCAATGTTGGCTGTTTGTGAGTTTCTAGAAAATTTTCCTTTCCCTCTAAATTATCATTCTTGTTGGCATATAATTTTTCAAATTATCCTCTTATGATACTCTTTATTTCCGTGGGGTCAGTATCCCCTTGCTCATTGTTATTTTGTGTATTTGCATCTGTTCTCTCTTTTTCTTTGTTAGTCTACCAAAGGGTTTGTCAATTTTATTGATCTTGAAGAACCAGCTTTTGGTTTTGTTTACTTTTTCTAGTGCTTTCTTATTATCTATTTCATTTAGTTCTGCTCTAATCTTTGTTATTTTCCTCTTTCTACTTCCTTTACATTTAGTTTGTTGTTGTTTCTCCAATTCCTCCAAGTGTGCAGTGAGGTCTTCAATTTTAGCTCTTTCTTCTTTTTTAATATATGTATTTATTGGTATGAACTTCCCTCTGAGGACAGCTTTCGCTGCATCCCATAGGTTTTGATATGTTGTGTTGTAATTTTCATTAGTTTCAAGGTAGTTACTGATATCTTTTGAGATTTCCTCCTTGACCCACTGTTTGTCTAAGAGTGTGTTGTTTAACTTTCATATCTTTGTGCCTAATCTGATTCTCTGGCCCTTAGTGATTTCCAATTTCAAGCATTTTGGTCAGAGAAATTACTTTGTATAATCTCAATCTTTCTGAATTCATTGAGAGTTGTTCTGTGGCCTAGCATGTGGTCTCTCTTGGAGTATGATCCGTGTGCACTCGAGAAGAATGTAAATCCTGCTGTATTTGGGTGTAGTGTTCTCTATATATCTACTAAGTCCAGGTCCTCTAATGTATTGTTCAGAGTCTTTGTTTCTTTATTGATTCTTTGTCTAGATGTTCTTTCAAGTGATGATAATGGTGTATTAAAGTCCCCCAATATAACTGTATATTGGCATTTATTTCTCCACTTAGTATTTCCAGAGTTTGCCTCATGTATTTTGAGGCATCCCGATTAGGTGCATAAATGTTTATGATTGTTTTCTCTTCTTGAGAGATTACACCTTTTACTATTATATAGTGTCCATCTTTGTCCTTTACAATAGATTTGCATTTGAAGTCTATTTTGTCTGATATTAGAATAGCTACTCCTGCCCTTTATTGGGTATTGTTAACTTGTAAAATTGTTTTCCAGCCATTCACTTTCAGGCTCCTTGAATCCTTGGGTCGAAGGTGAGTTTCTTTTAGACAGCATATAAATGGATAATATTTCCTTCTTCATTCTGCCAATCTGTGTCTCTTGAGTGATGAATTCAATCCATTAGCATTCAGTGTTATTACTTGCAATGAATTTCTTACTTTAGCCATATTTTCTTTGGGTTAGTATATGTCATACATTGTTTTCTTTCTGTTTTTGTCTTTTTAGTTGTTTTTAAACTCTCCTCCAATTCTCTCTCCCTTGTTTTTCCTTTCAACTTGTAGAACTTACTTTAGTATTTCTTGAAGTTCAGGTTTCTTATTGGCATGCTCTCTTAATTTCTGTGTATATGTGAATATTTTGAACTCTCCATCATTTTTGAATGCCAGTTTTGCTGGATAAAGAATTCCTGGCTGGAGGTTTTTTTCTTTTAGTACTTTGACTATGTCATACCACTATCTTCTTGCCTCCATGGTTTCAGATGAGAAATCAGCACTTAATCTTATTGTGCTTTCCTTGTATGTGATGATTCTCTTTTCTCTTGCTGCCTTGAGTATTTTCTTTTTGTCTTGAACATTGGATAGTTTGACAAGTATATGTCTTGAAGTTGTCCTGTTGGGATTTATACTGTTTGGGGTGGGCTGTGCTTCCTGGATCTGCACATCCAACTCTCTCAATCGGGTTGGGAAGTTTTCAGCCATTATTTCCTTCAACACTCCTTCTGTTCCCTTTCCCTTCTCTTCTCCTTCTGGGATGCCCATAATGTGTATGTTTGTGCGTTTTGTGTTGTCGGTTAAAGCCCCGAGTCTCTGCTCGATTTTTTCTAACTTTATGTTTGTCTGTTCTACTATCTTTTTGATTTCAGATATACTGTCTTCCACATCACTCATTCTTTCTTCTGCCTCTTCAAATCTGCTGTTATGTGAATCCAGCATCTTTTTGATTTCTTGGATTGTGCCATTGATCACCATCATATCCGCTATCTTTTTATGTATGTTTACAATTTCTTCAGTATGTTCTCCCAGGGTCTTCTTAATATCCTTAATCTCTTCCTTCACTTCATTAAGTTGATCCATGATATTTCTTTGGAAAGCCTTGATTAGTTGTTCAATATTCTGCTTCTCTTCCTGCTTTTTAGTTTGTTCATTGGACTGGTCCATGTCTCCCTGTTTCTCAGTGCAGTTTGTAATTTTTTGTTGCCCTCTAGTCATCATTTTATCTTGATGGGTTTATTCAGTTGATTAGCTTCTCTCTCTGCTCTAGAGTTTTATTTAGCTGGTGGTCCTGTGTGTGTGTGAAGGTTTCTCTTTGACACTTTTTCTTCTTATTTTATTTCCTTGCTTCTTTCTATGTTCCCTTGAAGGCAAAAGTTTAGAGTCAGAGGAATCAAAAGATGTGAGAAAGGAAGAAGGATAATAGTAATATTGACAAAAGTTAGAGGAGATGCTGTATAAGACTTTTTGAAATGAATATTTAGCTCAAGTAGGCAGTGTAGAGTAATAGGAAGAAAAGTGTAGTACCTACAATGGACTGGGAAACCAAATAGAGGAATATATATATAATGATTTAGAAGGCTAGAATGATGAGGAGGGAGAGAAAGAGCAAAGAAATGGCTGAAAGGAAAAAGTTAATATTAATAAAAAAAGAAGAAAACAGAGCAGATAGAATAGGAATTGACACCCTTAAGTTGTGGGCTAATGAAAAAACTTGGTATATAAGAACCACAACAGAAAGCAGAAGGCAGACAGATGAAGGAAGGGATAGAGATAGCTTGGGATACAAAATCAATATAGACAGAAAATTGGAAATCACTGAAGAAGAAGCACAGCAAAGGAGAGACAAGCTAGCAGCAGTTAATTTTTTAAAAAATGAAAGAAAAAGAAAGGGGGGAGGAAATAGGATCAAAAAGCAAGAGACAACAAATAAACAGAGAAAACCCAAACTACCACACTAGCAAGCAATCAAACAAATCTAAGGAAGAACAGTGTTCCTTCTTGGGCCCTTGTGGAATCTCTCAGCCTGCTTGCATTTATCAATCAATTGCCTTACAAGGTTCTATCTGCAGGTTTTGATGTAGATTTTAGCTATTAAACTAAATTAAAAAGACAAATTCATTTTTTGTTTTTTAAAGTGATTGTCTTTTTTTTTATTTTTGGTGAAATAAGGGACCCAGAATATGTCCTCTTCTGGACCACCCCCGCTTCACTGAGGGCACCCTAACTAGGCTCCTGGACACTAATGAAGCACTTCCCACTTCCTGGCCTCCCCAGACAAGCTGAAGCTCTGATGCTAGTCAGTGCAGAAAGAAAATTGCCTGACTTCGCCCCCTCTGCAGCCAAGCCTCAATGTCCCCGGGCTGCTGGGTAAATCAGTCTTCCTCAGTAGATTCTCCTCTCCCCTCAGCCTAGCAGTGCTTCAAGCTGGCTTATCTGCTCCCCAAGGCTATGAGGGAGTCCAGGCAGCCAAATCGACAGAAAGGAAACCCCTCTCCACCTTCTGTCAGAACCCTCCCCTTCTCAGAATATCCTCCCTCTCACTGGGTTGCCAGCAGTGGTTGGGACCTATCCCTGGGCAGCTAGGTAAATCAACCTTCCTCAGCAGATTCTCCACTCCCCTCCACCTGGTCCTGCTTCAAGCCAGCTATTTTGTTCCCCAAAGTTACAAGGGATTCCAGCCAGCAAAATCCACAGAAAGGAAAGCCCTCTCGACCCTCCACCAGTATCTGCCTACTCTTGGAGGATGCTCCCTCTCACCCGGTTGCTGTCAGGAGTTGTGGCTCAAACCAGCCTTTTCCCCTGAGGGTGGGGCTCAGCTGTCTGTGTTAACCTCCATGAACAGTTTTAAAACTCACAAATCTCTACCGAGCAATCCACACCACTGAGCTGCCTCCAGGTAGATGTCTCAAGCCTCTCACTCTGTGCACCGACAGCACAGATCCCAGGCAGGACCCCATCCCCAATCAGCTGTCCTCAGAGAGCTAGTCAGCAAGTGCCCTCCTAAACCGATGCCATCTTGCCCCTCTCTATATATCCATACTTGATAGTCTCTATATACTCATACTCTACAAATATAACAGCATTTATTAAGTGAATGTTTAAAATGTTAAAATATTTCCTCTAAATATGATATTCTGTGATTTAATTTTGAACATGATATTGATTTAAAAAGAAAAAAATCATTCTATATAGAAAAGGCAGTGACTAAATCAAGCATGCTTTCATATTAAAATGTAAAATGTAACTTCCTTCACTTGATAATTTTATCTCCAAATATAAATAAAAAATGGTAATTAAATAATTTTCCTTTAAATTTAGGAACTATTAAGATTTAGCACTATCAACACTAGAATATGATATTGGAGGTTATAATCAGTTGAATGAAGGAGATAAAGTAAATTGGAGATAAATTAATTGGAAAAAAGGGAACGAAACCCCATTGTTTACAAATAACATGTATGCTGACAAACAAAATAACTCATAGTCAACTTTTTTATAAATTATAGAATTTATGAAAATTGTTGGTGTAATAATAATATCAAAATTTCAATGGCTAAAAAAATTGAAGTGTGCTAGGGTCCTGCTTCTGCCTTGTGAATATGTGTCTCTTAATCTCTTCATGCTGATCCTGAGTAAATAACAAAGATAATTTTCCCCTATATTAAAGATTATGTTGCCTTATTTCCATCTGAAGGTCAATCTTGCACAAATGTGTAGCTTCTAGGAATCCAGAGCAGCAAACAACTGGGCAGGAGGGTTTCCAGAATGTGAAGAGAGTGCACAAATGGAGAGAGCATTAGGGTCTTTGTGTTCAAGTCTTCCTTATTCCTTTTCCTCCACTGTCCAGATAATTTAAAGAGAATCTTTTTCAAGATTAAATATCTCCAACAGGAAAACATCAAATGTCATATGTTTTAAGAGATGCAGGTCAAATCCTCTTCTCTGAACCCACTGGGAAAACTCGAGGTACTTTGAAATCCCTGATATTTGTAAAACAGTCATATCCATATTTTGCTTTTATAATGAATACTACTCTGCACTGAATTCCCAGGGCTTCCAGACTTTCTTTTCTGCTGATGCTCTCAAACATCAATCACTAATGCAGAATCATTCAAGTTTCTTAGCTCTTAGAAGGAGGCTAGATAGAAAGGTTGGCCAATGGTTGCTGACCAATATCAAATATTCTCTTCACACTACAAGCAAACATATGACTAACATCATTGTATGCACATTCATGTGGTTCTTTTGGGAAGTTTTTTGAAGTGTAATTGACATATCAAGATTTTGGTCATTTCTATTTTCCAGGTTTCCACTAAATTGTTTTCAATAATGTTTGAAAAGGATGTTTTCAAGGAAAGGATGATTCTATTGACATGTTTCTTCAATGGCTCACTCACTCAATTTTGAGTAGCTGGGGGAATTCAAATAGATTTACTCAGAACAATCCTTGCTTAATTAGGGCCAAGGAGTAGAGAAATTATTCAGTTTATGTGGCATTGAATAGATGCCGAAATGCAAATATGTATTTAAGTCTAAGCACAATTTTGTTTTAACCTGCATGATTGTCTGTCCTTTACAGTTAAAAAAAAATTCATTATTAAAAATAACCGCAAAAATAACAACACTGCTTAAATGTTACAGATTTTAGGTTTGTTGAATTAAAAACAATATTAAGGGAGCTCCGTGTCTTGAGAATGTCAGTTTAGAAGGATTGCCTCAAAATAATATTTTTATCGGAAAATTTAGAAAAAATTTGAATGTTTTGCTTCTTTGTATATAAATTTAAAACTATATATAAAAGAGTATATGAAACAAATTTTTTATATCATAACTTTTTTCTATTGGTGTATGAAGATTTAGAAAAAAGAAATTTAACTTCGTGCTGATTAGAAAAATCACAGTTCATATAAAATCAGTCCTAAATGTAACAGTAATTTATACAATGCATATAGTTCATATAATTTTACATATCTTGAAACATCACAGATAACCAGGTTCCAGAAGGTAGAGAGGCGAGGATAGTGCAAATGTGTCACATTTGATCAAAGAACCAATTTTGAATCTCATTTATTTTCATTTTTTTTCTAGAAGAGTCTCCAATATATATTTAATATCATTTAAATTTCATAAGCTGAATATTATCAAGCAGATTACATAATGAACATGGAGTGTGTATTCTTTTACCTTAATTTTAAAGAATGTAATGTTTTTCCAAAGTGAAAAGTTTGAAATTTGAAACATGGCATACCTGGCTGTAGGCTAGACTATGAATTTCTGCACTAAAATCCAGGACTTATACTTTATGTAAATGTGATTGCCATAAACCTTTATGTAAATGTGACATAAGAACACTTCAACTGAATTGTAATTGTCAACAATATTGTCTTATGAAATGGTTTTGCCACATCTATAAAATTAAATGAAATTGGAGAAAACTTCTAAAGGAAATATTCTAAGAGTAAGCATATAATATCAGAAAACCTGCAATTTTTCAATTTTGATTGTATTTAATTTTACATTCTTTGTAAATGCTTCATAACATTCCTAATTAAATTTGGGTAATGTAAAACATTAAAGTAATAGGACTTAAAAGATTTGATACTAGTATTACCAACCCAGGCCATTACCTTGGGCAGACCCTTGAAATGGTTTCCTGTCCGGAGTCAATCTGACCAATTGAATGGAATCAATAGATGTCTCTGGAACCTGGCATGAAGTCCATGTGGACATCCAATCCACCATGATGGCTGCTGGAAGACCCTCACAAATTTCTGCCATTCAGAAAGAGATTTCCTCCAAAAGCCAGGAGAAGCCCCAGATATTCTCTAGGGACCTTATCATTGAGCCCTTCTGGGGGACTGATAGATGGGGTAATCAAGGAAAAAAGCAAAAACCTGGAACTCCTCCCATACCATTAGCAAAGGGGCCCAATAATTAATGGTTTAAAAAGCAGTCGCAAAGGCTGAACCTCTCTTTCTCTCTCTTGCCTTTGGAGCCCTTTCCTGGCCTTCTTTGCTCCAACCTGGATCAATACACAAGAAAAACCTGGGCATTTATAATCTATAATGAGAAATTGTATTTTATAGATCAGCCCTCTTTATCACTCTTCAGCCCCTTTCTCTCTCCTTGGGACCTATGATCTTTTATTTTCTCCCATTTCTCTTCTCACCATTCCTTAATAAATTACTGGCCTAGGTAACATGATTTGCTCTTGAAATTCATTTTTGCAGCATAGACAAAAACCTATACAAAATCCGGTAACAGAACCAGATTTCATAAAATAAAGCAGAAACTTTATTCTTTCATCAAAAAATGGAGAAGGATTAACTCATGTCCATAGAGCACCTTCTCTCTGAGAGGAAGGATATGTGATTCTTTTATTGAGGAGTCAAGGTTAGTTGGAAGGAGTTGGCTGGAATGTGAGGTGGTCTCTTCTTTGCATTCAGACCTCTGAGTTCAGGTTACCTGGGCATGCATAGTGGTCTCCTTTGTGCTCAGGCCTCTGTGCTTGATTCCTAAAAATAAGCATAGGTTAAACAAAGAGGTGAAATTTCTGTGAGTAATTATCTGGGTGACATTTCATTTTGGTAACACTACGTGTATATATAACAAAGAGTATTCTATGTATGCATAAACCCACACACATTATTACATAACACAGTTTGATACTCTTTAATTACAATAGATAGTATGACATACATGAGGTTGGTAAGGAAAAGGGTGTTAGTTTAGAAAAAACAAGACAAATTAAAAAGTCTTAGTATCACAGTAGTATTTAAAATATATTTATATTAAAATATATTCTATTTGATATTATGAGATATGGAAATTTACATAATAGGATGTCTCTTGCACATATAATGAAGTAAAAATTCACTGTATATGGACCATGGTGTGGTGATATTAAATTACTGTACAGAAACTGGGAGAGTGTGATATTGGATGCTTACCTTCCTTCTTCTCAGGGTACAGCCTGTTCTTTTTCCTAGTAACTGCCAAACTACAATAAAAACACCACAGCTGAAAGCCTTTCTAAGAACCCAGGACTGACAGCTGTAGAATATCAGCAGTCAAAAAACAAAAGTAAAAAAAGAACAAAACTCTGAGTTTTTCCCTTGTCAATATCATTCTCCCTTTGTTCTTTTGAATTAATATGGTGACTCCCTTTCTTTCCTAATGTCTGCTTGTTTGTACTTTCAGATGTGGGATCATTATAGTGTTTATTCTTACTCCTCTTCTCTTCAAATATCTAATTAAATTGCCTTCATATGTGTCTTCTCACCATTTAAAGAAGAAGTCTGTCCCTTCTGGATTCCAAGGTAATTCTTAGAAATACATTTGTATCTGTTGTGGGGGTGTGTGTTTGTACTATTAAGTACAAGTGAGTGATCAAAAATGAGATGTGATAGTCTCTGGCTTCCATTTGGTGGTCAGTCAAGCTCATTTCTCCTGGACTTATATCTTAAATACAAGGCAAAATTCATCGTTAAAAAATGAAGTGTCGTTTAAAAACATGACATCAGTTATAATAATAGCAAAAGCCTATAAAGTTGAGAGGAATAAAGGTAATAATTTATACACAAATAGCTCACTGTCTTCACCAAAGTAAATCCTGAAGTGAAACATCAATAATATCTAAGAAATAGTGGAGGGAAATATGTGTTTGTGGATTGTGCATATGCAGTTGCCTATAGCTAGGAGAAGCAAGCCAGACTGCCTGGAGAAGGTATGAAAATTGCTGCATGGTTTCCAGTCTTGTTTCTACCTTATCATATTGTAATAGTCAATACTTGGGTGAATAACCTTTGTAAATTTTAGCAATGGTTCAAAATATTGAGGCAGGAGTTTGCAGGAGTTAGACCTTCTCTGATTTAAAATGCTGAGTTTTCCTTGTTCACAATATCTGTGTTGCTCACAGAGTGGCCTGTGGAGGGGCATCATGAACATCATGGGAAGCTTGTTAGAAATGCAGAATCTCAGGCCCCACCCCCAACCTACAAATCAGAAACTGCATCTTAAGAAGATATTAGTGAGCAGATGTGGCTCAAGCAGTTGAGTGCCTGCTTCCCACATGGGAGGTCCTGGGTTCAGTTTCAGTGCCTCCTAAAACCAAAAAAGAAAACCAAACGACAAGCAAACAAACAAACAAAAAACAACTCAGGGGAGCCAATGTGGCTCAGTGGATGAGCACTGGCTTCTCCTATTCATACCTAGGAAGTCCCTAGTTCAATCCCCACCCTGGTACCTTAACAACAACACAGAAGGTATCACATGATTTTCAAGCTAACATTAGTGAGCTTAGGACTGAAAATTTCCAATGGTGAGAAGTTTCACCGAATTTTTAAAAATCCATTTATTTTGATGGTTGTGCTACCATCATTGACTTGTACACTTTAAGTGAGTGGATTTTATGGTACCTCAATTATATCTCATTTAAGCTGTTTACATATGTAAAGGCACAACATTTATTCCAAACAAACATATTTCAAGAATTGTCACACTAAATTAAACCTAGTTTTATGCTACTTGTAAGAGATCTCAAATACTTTTGGGGAAAATATTTATTTAAGTAAGAGGAAGATCAATCATAAGATTTTTCAAAAAATAAATGAATTACAAGTAATATCTTAGTGATGCTTATTTCTGTTTTTAAAAATACTTGAGTCCAAATAAATAAAATACATTTACAAGGAAATATCTCAATTAACCCAGAAGCCAAAATCTAGATGTGGTAGCCCAGGCATCAGGAAGGACCCTCGCTAAAATGAAACATAGTCTGAACATGTAGCCACCTAATCTAACCTAGACACTTACTAGCTAAAATGTAATAGGCATTACTGCAAACTTTGGTCTTCTCAAGGCTGTATACTCTCTTCCTGTGATAACATCACTAAACACCCCATTTGTGCACCTCATGTAACTTTTGTAGAAACTCTGTTCTCATACCCTATGGAATGCTTTCTCCTGAGACCCCTTATATTTCCCCTCCTTTTTTCACCTCTTTGGAAGCATTACCTTTATTCATTCTTTGACCAGCCACCAGGAAAGAGTCTTTTATGTTGGTAAGTCCCAATAAAGTTCATGTCCAACCATTTGTTTAGTATGTTCTTTGGTCTTACAGCTGCCCCAACCCGTGCCCTTCAAAGTTGGTTTGCAACACTAGACAATAAGAATATGATCAGTGTTGGGAGTAAAGACCAAGTGATATGAGTTTATCCAAATTATTGTCTTTCTGGAGGGAATAAAGCTCTCAAAAAAATGAGAAAAAATAATTTTAAATAAGCATTAATATGGAACAAACTAAATAATGAATAAAATAGGAGAAAATTAACATACATCTCAGACATATTTTTCAGATGTAATATAAATGTAAAACCTAGTTTTATGCTACTTGTAAGAGATACAATAAAAACAAGAGGAAATGGAAATATTAAGAGTAAATGTATGGAAAATGACTGTCCAAGCAAACACTCACGATAGGAAAAGTGACATGGTGTTTTACAATCAGACCAAAAACAAACAAATAACAAAAATTATCAACTATAACTACACGATATAAGAATCAACTCAGGGTGAAAATAGAACAATTTTAAAAATACATGCACTATATAAGTAATATATGTCCCTCTCTCTCAACAGAGAGATATCTCAACAGAAATATCTGTCTCTATATATATATTTGAATCTCAGATATCACTATAATCCAATATATTATATTTGTATCTATAGCGATCTATCTCCTTATAACTTACCTGAATTTTTGTTGTTGTTTTGTGGGAGTTCTTTGTATATTCTGAATATGAGTACTTTTTCAAATACATGAATTTCAAAAATTGTCAACTACCATATGGCTTATCTTTTGACTATTGTATTGCAGTCTTTAATGGTCAAAAGATTTTAGTTTTTATATGCTCCAGTTTTATCAAAATATTCTTTAAGTATGTATTACCATGTGTGTTCTTGGAAATGGATCTTCAAATGTGGAACTTTGGGACTGATTTATTTGTTTCTTTGGCCTGGAATGCAATGCTGTTTTTATTTCTAAAGAGTAATGTGAAGCCAGTAATCCATTGTTGATTTTGATGAATTACCTGCTTGGGCCAATTGCCCTGGAGACTAGATGCTGTTTTATTTGAATGATAAGGTAATAATGATGAATAATAGGATTGTGAATTGTTATAGCTGCTTCTGACTGTATTGACAGAAAGATGATAAACCTAGGGATTAACCCCTCTACCCAAGAGTACTGTATAATTCAGAGCCCAGAATAAGACTGGGATCAGTCAGGAAAATAGAAATCATGCTAATTGTTTCAACAGCAAAAACTTAATATATGGATGTAGTTAAATAAATTTTGGAGGACTGAAAAGCAAACAAATACCAACAGCAAGGGCAGCTACCAAGCCCTGGGACTAGAAGAACAAAAATAAAAGATTAGAATCATCAAAACTATAGGAAATATTTTGTGCTTCAATGGAAAACTATGTATTGTTTATATCATAGTCTTCCTTATTTATTGATGCTAGCCTTTCATTGCATTTGATCTCTGTAAATTGTAGATAAAAGAAAAAGGAAAAAATGGCTACAGACTTGCAAATTCTATGGATCAAATGGAGATTCTATTGACTTTCCTCCACTACTATGAAAGAGGACAATTTTGCCATATTTGTAATTTCTTGCATATTTGCATATTACTAATTAATAAATGCGTGAGTTTTTTGGATGCTTCTTTGAACTCCTTGCCCAAAAGTTTCATGAGATTGGAAAGGTGGTTTAGATACAGGTGTCTTAGATAAAATAGAGGTGTCTCATGGGGAGGTGAGTGTTGTTTTGTGGGAATAATGTACATACATATCTGTAGAACTCTCTGAGACATTTAATAAATAATAAAAAGATCAGGAAAGAAAACAAAAGAATAAAAAAAAATAAAGAAAGAGCTATTCAAAAAACATCTAGGCTTGATGAAAATGTTCTTTATTGGGCAGTTAGGCAGGTTTCATTATTGTGCTCATAATATGTGACTACTCTAAATGAGTGAATGATTTATTAAATATATTTTATTTTAATTAAATTGCTATCACTACCTTCTGCCATATTGGACAGCAAAACCAGAGAGTGCATGTCTAAACACTATAAATAATATTAAATTTCTGCAACACTTTTCAAGTATAAACTAAGAATAAATGGTAATGATTAACATTATCTCAAATACTACAATAACAAGATCAGACAGAACAATTCTAATGCCCTAAATATGCCCTATGTTGCATCTATTCTATTCTTCCCACCCCTTCTCCTTGGAACATATGGTAACCAATAAGTTTCAATTTTTGCAGAATATGGTTCATAGTTACTTGCCATAATGTTGAGGGCTTGATATATTGGTCTGTTTTCTTTTTTTAGGCACTATGTATCAGGAGATTCTTAACCCTCTGAGAACATAGCAGGACTCCCCAGGAGGAGAGTTTAATGTTTTCTTGTTTATTGTGTGGGTCTCTGCCCACTGAGATAATACACTATGACAAGATGAACACTTTCATATTGCATAGAGGCATACCCCAGGTAAGCATTCTTATATTTTAATTATTTTTTAATAGTTTTAATAGCTTTGTTGTGAATTCTTAGGATTTTCTAGATATATGATCATATAATCAAAGAACAAAATTTTAATTCTTCCTTTCCTATTTGGGTGCCTTTTTATTTCTTAATACAGACTAATTGCTTTAGCTAGAACTTCTAGCACAATATTGAATAACTTGTTGACAGTGGGCATCCTTGCCTTATCCCTGATCAGTGGGAAAATTTTCAGTCTTTCACCATTGACTGCAATGCTAACTGTAGATTTGTCATGCATGCACTTTACCTTATTGAGAAAGCTTCCTTCTATTCCTATCTTTTGAAATGTTTTATCAAGAAAGGAAGTTATACATTGTCAAATGCCCTTCTGCATCAATCCAGATGATCATGTGAATATTGTTCTTCAATTTATTAATGTGGATTATTACACTAATTGACTTTATTTTTTTGCATTTAAAATCCCTTGCATACCTGGGATAAAATCTACTTGGTCATGGCTTTGAATTATTTGAATGTGCTTTTAGATTTGGTATGCAATTATTGTGTTGAGGATTTTTCCATCTATAGTCATTAGAGATGTTGGTATGCAATTTTCTTTTTTCATAGTATCTTTATCTGGATTTACTATTAGGTTGATGTTGATTTCATAACGACTTTGGTAGCGTTCTTTCCTGTTCAATTTTTTGGAAGTGCTTCAACAAGATTGGTATTAAATCATCTTTGAATGATTGCTAGAATTCACCTCTGAAGCATTTCTTCCTGGGCGTTTCATATTTGGGAGTTTTTCGATATCTCATTCTGTCTCCTTACTTGTGAACAATTGATTGGCACCCTCTATTTCTTCTAGAGTCATTGCATGTTCATGTGTTTCTAGGAATTTTCCATTTTGTCTATATTGTCCAGAGTTTTGTCATACATTTGTTCATAGTATCCTTTTATGTTCTCTCTTATTACCGCAGGGTCATTAGTAATGTCCCTCATCTCATTTCTGATTTTATAGATTTTCATAATATGTACTTTTTTTGTCAGTCTATCTAATGGTTTGCTGATTTTGTTGATCTCAAAGAACTAACTTTTGGTTTTATTGCTTCTCTCTATTTTTTTGTTCTCAATTTTGATATTTATGTTTTGACCTTTATTATTTCTTTCTTCAGCTTGGTTTGGGATTAGATTAGGTTCTTTTTCTAGTCCCTTCAGGTGTGCAGTTAGGTCTTCAAATTTAGCTCTTTCTCCCTTTTTAATATAAGCATTGAGAGTTATAAATTTATCTCTCAGTGCAGCCTTTGTGGTATCCTATAGGTTTTGATATGATCTCTTCTTGTTTTCATTCATTTCAAGATATTTACTGCATTCTCTTATTGTTCCTTCTTTGATTCACTAATTATTTAGATTGTGTTGTTTAATTTCCACATTTTTAAAATATTCCCTTTTTCTGTCCATTATTGATTTCTACCTACATTCCATTATGACCATAGAATGGGATTTGTATAATTACAAACATTTTAAATTTGTTGAATCCTCTCTTGCGAGCCAACATATGGTTTCTCCTGGAGAAGGATCCATGTGCAATTGAAAGGAATGTATATCCTACTGTTTTGGGGTGTAATGCTCTATAAAATTCTTTTATGTCTAGTTAATTTATCATATTATTCAACCTTTCTGCTTTTTCATTTATTTCCTGTCTAGATGCTCTATACAATGCTTTGAGTGTTGTATTGACATCTCTATCTATCATTGTAGAGACATCAATTTCTTCCTTTTTTTTTTGCCAGTGTGTGCCTCATGTATGTCAGAGCACCCATATTAGGTGCATAAATATTCTTATAGTCTTTTTTTCTTGCATAATTGGCCATTTTAATAATACATAATGACTTTCTTCATCCATTATAACAGTTTTGCATTTTAAAATTTATTTTTTCCACTACTCCAGCTCATTTATGGTTACTATTTGCATGGAATAAATTTTTCCAACCTTTCACTTTCAACCTTGTTATGTCCTTATGACTGAGGTGAATCACTTGTAGACAGCATATAGAAAGCTCACATTGCTTTATCCAGTGCATGTCTTTTGATTGGAGATTCAAGCCATTAACATTCAATATTATTGTAAAGGCATTACTTCATGCATTTTGTCCTTTTGGTTTCTGTTGTCTTATCATAATATTGTGAGTATTTCCCCTTTATTTTAGTCTTCCTAAAAGTTTTCATTTCTACATTCTTCTCCATGTCTCTTATTTTTGTCTTTTTCCCTTCAGGCTGCAGTATTCCCTTTAGTATCTCTTGTAATTCTGGATTTGTGTAGCATATTCTCTGTTTTTGTTTGTCTGTGAATGCTATACATTCCCCCACATTTTTGCAGTACAGTTTTGCCAGATATAAAATATTTTGCTAGCAGTTTTTCTCTTTCAATACTTTAAATACATCATGCAATTTCTTTTTGCCTCAATGGTTTATAATGTGAGGTCAGCACTTAATCTTATTGATGCTTCCTTGCATGTGATACTTTTCCCTTGCTGCTTTCAGAATCTTCTCTTAATCTCTGATAATTTTTATTCTGAAGAGTAGGTGTCTTGGAGTAGGTATTTTCAGATTTATTATATTTGGGGTGCTTTGTCCTTCTTAGATATTGATATTGATGTCTTTCATCAGGGTTAGGAAGTCTTCAGTCATTATTTCCTCAAATAAACTGTGGCAAAGAGTATCACTGCTGCAGGGTGTCAGTGATGGGGGATGTGTGGGGAGGAGTGAGCCTGGGGCATGCTTCTAAGGCATATGAAAATGTCAAAGTGTTCATGGGGTGTTATCTCTGTTGGTGGAGAGACACACAATAACTGAAAGAATAAATGAATTTCCATCATGGGGAATCCTGCTGCATTCCCTAATAGAATGGCAAGAATCCCCTGAGTACATGGGCAGTGCCTAGTGAAGGAAGACAGACCATTACACCAGGCCCTTTAAATTGATGTTTGTAATTATGAACCATTTCTTGTGAAATTGAAACTTAGCCTAGTATTATGTGTTGCCTACGATTTATCTCCTGAAAGTCTCCTTGTTGCTCAAATATGGCCTCTCTCTCAGCCAAACTCAACATATAAATGTAATACTGTCATCTTGGCATTAGATATGACTCCCAGAGATAAGCCTCATTGGCACCGAGGGATTATTACCAAAAACCTGATGAGCAATACATCTGGAAAAAGACCTTTACCAAAATGGGGAAATGTTAAATACAAATGAGTTTTTATGGATAAAAGATTTCAAAGTGATTCAAGAGGTCATTCCAGAAGTTCTAATTATGCACATCTCAGACAATCTCATTGATTGCCATAGTAACATTACCTCAAAGAGTGGGGCTCCAGAGGGCTCTATAGGCATCTGGACACTATAACTAAGACAGACAGGCTCAGGATTTGTCACCCTGTCACTGGACTTTACTTTGGAATTTATTCTCCCAAGTATAACAGAGTTAGGCTCATTTACAGTTTCCTACACATGGTTCTTCAGCCCCTTTTATTTGAACCTATAATTAGCACTACACTCTTTAAATACATGTCCCAGAGACTTAAATCTTCAGTCTGTTCATTTGCCAGTTGAGTCTTGAATCTCAGCAGAGTTGTCACACTTACTGTCCTGTTCACTGGACTCACCCAGAACAACAATCAAGGAGATGCTGATTGACAATACCCATCCCAGTGAACAGAGAGTGTCTACAACTGCAAGCAAGACAGTTCCATCTATTTGTCTCATTGGATCTAACCCTCTCATAATTAGAAAGAAAGTAAGCCTCATTATCCCAAATCTTCCCAATTGGGGAATAAGCAATGGACTAAAATAGACATTATTTTTCCACTATAGACTTATGATTATTCTAGCAATGGAAGAACTTTTGTCATTGATATAAAGGCAGTGGACACCAGGTGTTCTCAGGGGAGGGTGAGGGAAGAATAAGTGTAACATGGGGGCATTTCTGGGACATTGGAATTGGCCTGCATGACATTGCTGTGATACAGGCCATTATACATTTTGCCAAAACCTATTAAATTTTGAATGGCAGAGTGAAAACTATAATGTGAACTATATTCCATGGTTAGTAACAATGCTTCAATATATATCCAACTGTAACAAATATACCACACTAATGAAAGAAGTTGATGTGGAAAGTTTTGGAAGGGAGGAAGTAGGGCCTATGGGAATCCCCTATATATTTTTTAAGATTTATTTATTTCTCCTCCACCCCTTGTTTTTGCACTCACTGTCTGCTCTCTGTGTTCTTCTCTGACTGCTTGTCTTCTGTTTAGGTGGCAGTGGGAACCAATCAGGGACCTTCTGGAGTGGGAAAGAGGCTCTCAATCTCTTGTGCCACCTCAGCTCTCTGGTCTGCTGTGTCTCTTACTGTCTCTTCTCTGTGTCTCTTTTTGTTGCATCATTTGCTGTGCCAGCTCTTTGCATGGGCCAGCACTCCATGCAGGTCAGCATTCCTGCATGGGCCAGCACTCCTACCTGGGCCAGCATTCCTTCATAGGCCAGCACTCCACATGGGCCAGCTATCCACTTGGGCCAGCTGACTGCATGGGCCAGCATGCCTTTCACCAGGAGGCCCTGGGAATTGAACTATTGACCTCCTATATGGTAGAGAGGAGACCAATTGCCTGAGCCACATCTGTTTCCTTATTTTTTTAAATATATTTTTTATTGAAGTATATCATCCATACATGAACGTGCATAAACAGTAAGTGTATAGTAAAGATTGTGAACTTACAAAATAAACATACATAACATAATACAGGGGTCTCATGTATCACCCCTCCACCAACAATTTACATTGTTGTGAAACATTTGTTGCAAACTATGCAAGAGCATCATCAAAATATTACTATTAACTATATTCCCTATCTTACATTTAGTGTATTTTCCCCCAACCTACCCTATTTTTTTAAAATGTATTTTTATTACAGTGGTTGTGAACTTGCAAAACAATCATACATGTGTGCAATTCCCATACAACACCCCTTCAACAACACATTACACCGTGGTTGAATATTTATTACAGATTATGAGATACTATCATCAGACTATTACCACTAACCATTGCCCATAGCATGCATTTTGCACACTTTTTCCATATACCTCTATTATCAACACAGTACATCTTTGGCATTGATGCAAGAATATTATAGTATTGCTGTTAACAGCAGTCTATAGGTAACACCAACTGTAGTTTTCCCATGCTTCTCCATATTCCTGCCACCCTGTAATAATGATATACATCCTCTCAAGCTCACAAAAGGGCACTCTTGCATTTGTACCATCAACCACAATTCTCATCCACCTCTGGGTTCACTGTGTTATTCTGTCCATAGATTATTCTTTAGCTTTCTTTCAGTTGACATTTATTTCCTCAGACTACCCTTTTCAGCCACAAGTCCATTTATAAACCAGTTGCTACTCACTATAATGTGTTACCATCAAGTCTATCCATATCCACACATATACAGTCAAGTTAATTAAAACTTCTACATACATTAAGCATCAGTAGTTCTTCTCAACCCTCCTCTTATCTCTGAATAACCAATACTCTAAGTTTTAACTCCATATGTTTATTCTTCATATTTAATTCATATTTATGAGACCATGTAATATTTTTGTGCCTGGCTTACTATGCTTAGTATGTCTTCAAGATTCATACATGTTATCATATGTGTCCCAATTTCATTTATTCTTACTGTAGCATAATATTCCATCATATGTGTATACCCAATTTTGTTCTTCCATTCATTGGTTGATGGACACTTGAGTTGATTCCATCTTTTCACAATTGTGAATAACAGCACTATGAACATCGTTGTGCAAATGTTTGTTTGTGTCATAGTTTTTAGTTCTTCTGGATATATTCCTAGTAGAGGAATTGCTGGACCATATGACAGTTCTATAATTAGCTTCCTGAGGAACCACCAAACTGTTTTCCACAGAGACTGCACCACTTTACAGTCCAACAATAGTGAAAGAGTGTTCCTATTTCTCCACATCCTCTCCAGCACTTATTGTTGTCTGTTTTTTAAATAATGTCCATTCTATGAGATGTTAGATGAAATAACATTGTTGTTTTGATTTGAATTTCCCTAATAGGTAGTGATATGGAACTTTTTTTCCATGTGCTTTTGGGCATTTGTATTTCCTCTTTGGAGAAATGTCTATTTAAATCTTTTGCCCATTTTTTTTAGTGGATTGCTTGCTCTTTTATTGTTGAGTTGTATGATCTCTTTATATAGAATGGAAAACGAGCTCTTATCAGATATGTGGTTTACAGATAATTTTTCCACATTGAGTGGGCTACTTTTAACCTTCTTGAAGTCCTTTGAATCACAGAAGTATTTAAATTTGAGGAGGTCCCATTTATCCATATTTTCTTTCATTACTTATGCTTTTGGTGAAAAATTTAAGAATCTACACGTACCACCAGGAATTAAAGATGTTTCCCTACCTTTTCTTCTAGGATCTTTATGGTACCTGCTTTCATATTTCGGTCTGTGATCTGTTTTGAGTTAATTTTTATATAAGGTGTGAGATAGGGGTCTTCTTTCTTCCTTTTGGCTATGGATATCCAGTTCTCCCAGAACCATTTGTTGAATAGACTGTTCTGTACCAGCTGGATGGGTTTGACAGGCTTGTCAAAAATCACTTGGACATACATGTGATGGTATGTTTCTGAGCCATCAGTTTGGTTACATTGGTCTATGTGTCTATCTTTGTGCCAATATCATGCTGTTTTTACCACTTTAGTTAGGTAATATGATTTAAAGCCTGGAAGTGAGGGTCCTCCAACTTCACTTTTCCTTTATAAGATGTTTCTGGCTATTTGGGGCCTCTTACCATTCCAGATAAATTTGATAATTGTGTTCTCCATCTGTTCAAAATTCCTGGTGAAATTTTTTTGGGGATTGCATTGAATTTGTATATCAATTTGGGTGGAATTGACATCTTATTGGTATTTAGTCTTCCAATCCATGACATGGAACATTCTTCCAATTATTTAAGTCTTTTTTGATTTCCTTTAGAAATGCATTATAGTTTTCTGAATACAAGTGCTTTATACCCTTGGTTAAGTTTTTTCCTAAATATTTGATTCTTTTATTTGTTATTATAAATGGAATTTTTTTTCCTGAATTCCTCCTCAGATTGCTCATTACTAGTATAAAGAGACACCACTGATTTTTGCATATTGATCTTGTATTCTGACAATTTACTGAAATTGTTTATTAACTCTAGCAGCTTTGTTGTAGATTTTTCAGGATTTTCTAGATATAGGATCATATCATCTGTGAATAGTGAAAGTTTTACTTCTTCCTTTCTGATTTGGATGCATTTTATTTCTTTGTTTGCCTGATTGCTCTAGCTAGATGCTCTACCACTTTATTGAACAACAGTGGTGACAATGGGCATACTTGTCTTGTCCCTGATGTCAGTGAGAAAGCTTTCAGTCTTTCACCATTGAGTACAATGTTTGCTGTGGGTTTTTCATATATGGAGTTTATCATATTGAGAAAGTTTCCTTCAGTTCCTATCTTTTGTAGTATTTTTATCAAGAAAGGATGCAGTATTTTGTCAAATGCCTTTTCTGAATCAATCAATAAGATCATGTGATTTTTCTTCTTTAATTTATTAATGTAGTGTATTATGCTGATTGATTTTCTTGTGTTGAACCACACTTGCATGCCTGGTATAAAACCCACTTGATCATGATGAATAATTCTTTTAATGTGTTGTTGGGATCTATTACTAAGTATTTTATTGAGGATTTTTGCATGTGTATTCATTAGAGAAATGAGATTATAATTTTCTTATTTTCATAATATCTTTATCTGGCTTTGGTATTAG
>JAQZBX010042875.1:7501-21956 GCA_029593785.1 Cabassous unicinctus
TAAATAAATCTTGAAAAAAAAAAAAAAAACTTGTTCTTGAAAAAGAACAAATTTGTAGGATTCACTTTACCTGATTTCAAAAGACATTAGAAAGCCACAGTAATCAAGACAATGTGATATTGGCTTAAGGATAGACATATAGATCAATGGAACAGGAGAAAGTCGAGAAGTAGCCTCACACATAAATGGCCAATTGATTTTTTTCAAAGATGCAAATACAATTCATGGAGAAAGGACAGTCTTTGCAACAAATGGTGCTGTAACAACTGGATACCCATACACAGAAGACATATATCTTATACAAAAATTAACTCAAAGTGAATCATAGACCTAAATGTCTTAACACAGTTAAAACTCAATAAAGGGGGACGGATGTAGCTCAAATGGTTGGGTATCCGTCTCCCACATGGAGGAACCCGGGTTCGATCCCTGGGACCTCCCAGTAAAAAAAAACAAACTCAATAAATGCAAATAAGTTAAAACTTTTAGAAGAAAACATAGCAGAAAATCTCACTGATCCTGGCTTAGGCAAAATCTTCTTAGATATGACACAAAAAGCATGATCCATGAAAGAAAAACTGATAAACTGGATTTCATCAAAATTTAAAACCATTTGTTCTTCAAAAGACAATGTTAAGAAAATGAAAGGACAAGTCACAGACTGGGAGAAAATACATATCACATATCTAATAAAGACTTGTATCAGAATATATATGAAACTTTTAAAAGAAAACAAACACTAGCCTGCCCCCCGCCAAAAAAATGGACAAAATATTTAAACAGACACCTCACCAGAAAAGATATATAGATGGCAAATAAACATATGAAAAGATGCTCAACATCATTAGTCACTAGGAAAATACAAATTAACACCTCAAAGAGATATCACTAAATTCCTATTAGAATGGCTTTTTAAATATTTTTTTAATTTTGCTTTAAAAGACACTTAGATTACATAAACGTTACATAAAAAATATAGGGGATTCCCATATGCCCCTCTCCCTAGCCCTCCCATATTTTCCCACATTAACAACATCCTACATTAGTGTGGTACATTCGTTAATTGATGAACACATTTTGGAGCACTGCCACTAAGCACAGATTACAGTTTACACTTGTATTAGTCAGGGTTCTCTAGGGAAACAGAATCAACAGGAGATATCTGTAAATAGTATGAGATTTTATAAGAGTCTCTCACGTGACCATGGGGATGCACAAGTCCAGGTCCACAGACAAGTTGAAAACCAGGGGCTTCAATGAAAGTCCAATGAAATTCCTTGATGAGTTTCCGGGAGAAGTTGGCTGTCCAAAGACAAGCTGGGAAATTCTCTCTGAATGCTGAAATCAATTCCCCTTTTAAGGCATTCAACTGATTGGATAAAGCCTCACTCATTGCTTGACAGCAATCTCCCTGGTTGGTGTAGATGTAATCAGCCATCTATGCAGTAAACTCACTGATGGCTAAAGCCCATAAATGTCCTTATATTACAATTAGCCCAGTGCTTGCTTGACCAAACAACTGGGCACAATTACCTGGCCGAGTTGACACATAGCCTAACCATCACAACAATGTAGTTTACACTCTCTCCCACACAATTTTCTAGGCTATGGCAAGATATATAATGGCCTGTATCGGTCACTGCAATGTCATTCAGGACAAGTCCCAAAAATGTCCCCATATTACACCTGTTTTTTCCTCTCCCTCCCCTCAGAACTTCCAGTGGCCACCGCCTCCACATCAATGAGATAAGCTCTTCCATTGCTAGAATCACAATAAGTCTATAGTAGAATACCAGTAGGTCTACTTTAGTCCATAGTTCATTCGCCAATCCTGAGGATTCTGGGTGGTGATGCCCATTCCACCTCTAACTGAGAGGGGGCTTTGATCCAATAGGGCAGATGGATGGGACTATCTTGCTTGCAGTTAGAGACTCTCTCTGTTCCTTGAGATGGTTGTTGTCCATCATCATCTCCTTGTTGGTTGTCCTGGGTGAGTCCAATGAACTGGATAGTAAGTGCTGCAACTCTGTTGAGATTCAGGGCCCAGCTGGCACATGGACAGCCCAAAGATTTAAGTCTCTTGGACATACACCTATCAACTCTAGCACTAACTATAGATTCAAATAGAAGGGGCAGAATAACCATGTGTAGGGAAACCATAAATGAGTCCAACTCTGTCCACTGGGGAGCATAAATTCTGAAGTAGGGCCCACTGGCAGGGCACCAAACTCCTGAGCTGTCTGCCCTGTCTATAGTGTCTGGATGTCTCCAGAGTCCTCAGGAGCCCCACTATTTGAGGTAGTATTTACTTTGGCAGTCAATGATATCCTGCTGAGACATGCTTAAGCATAACCTCTGGAATGACCACTCAACTCACTTTGAAGTCTCTTAGCCATAAAAACTCTTTTGTCTTTACATTTTCCCCCTTTTGGTCAAGGTATTTTTCCAGTTGCATTGCTAGTTGATGCTTGGTAGTAATCCCTTGGTGCCAGGGAGGCTCATCCCCGGGAGTCATGTCCCACGCTGGGGGGAAGGTAATACATTTATATGCTGAGTTCGGCTTAGAGAAAGGCTACATTTGAGCAACAAGGAGGCTCTCAGGAGGTAACTTTTAGGCACCCTATAATACTTGGCTGGCTACAATTTTAAATGTTAAAAAACCTCACTACAAAGTTCTCACAAGTATACAGAGCAACTGGAACTCTTATACATTGCTACTGGGAAAACAAAATGGTACATCCACTTTGGAAAACAATGTGGCAGTTTCTTATAAAGATAATCATATACTTACAATATGATCTAGAAATCCCATTCCTAGGTATTTACCCAAGTGAAATGAAAAATTATGTTCACATAAAAACAAAAACCCACACATGAATATTTATAGTGGCTTTTTTCATAATTGCCAAAAACTGGAACCAGCCAAATGTCTTTCAACTGGTGAATGGATAAACAAGCTTTATTACATCTATACACTGGACTACTACTCAGCAATAAAAATAAACTATTGATATGCACAACAAATGGATGAATCCCAAATGCATTATGTTAAATGAAAGAAGCCACACTCAAATGGCTACATATTGTATGGTTCCATTATATGATGTTCCGGAAAAAGGCAAAACTCCAGGGACAACAAACAAAGCAATGGCTGGGATTAAGGGGTGGGATTTACCATAGTGGTGGATATGCATTATTAAAACTCATAGAATTCATCCTATAAAAAATGAATTTTTGTGTATGTAAACTATGCATTAAAGAAAAAAAAAACAAAACCTGGTTTTCAATAAAAATTCCTAACCAAGGTTTCCTCCCCCTTAATCAGAGCATACCTTGGGTAAGGGCAAGGAAGGTGGCAGGTTTAAGGTAGTATTTCAGTGAAACAGAAAGAGAGAAAAATCATTTTTAAGATTTCCATCAAAAACAAAAAATTTTAAGTAACTTTCAATATTGGGAGTAGTCACTTAACTGAAACCCTTAATCTCAAAGAATTCTGTGGTTCATTATTGATTATCATGAGCTTAACACAGTGAAAGTTCAATTTATGTAAATAAGGTAATAGGTAAAGTTAGTGTACCTTTTATTGTATTTTTGAAGATGGGGAAGTAGAGATTTAATTTGATCTGACTGAAGGTGAGAAATCATGATAGTTCTTTAACAGGGGAAGTTCATGATGAAAACTGGGTAATAGGAAAACTAATCTAGCAAGCATGTATGGGATGGATTTGAAGGAAAATATTGCAGCAAAGAAACAAAAGATTGCCACAGTGATAATAAGGGTGTGCACTAGAGTGATGACCACAGAATCATATTTCTTAAATCAAAAACACCTTTCTTCCCAGTGTTTTGCAGAATACCGAGGAACAGTGTCACGTTTGCTCTATGAAGGTTATTTAAAATGGAGACTCAGATGGCAACTGGGCCTACACAATTAAAATTCTCTAGTGATTGTGTTGACCCATGTAAGGTCATTGCAAGAGCAGCAGTGCCCAAGACAGGTGGTGGTGGCATGATTAACACTAGACCTTCCTGTGAAAGAAATTAATCCCAATTTCATTTTCTCATCACTGGCTTTTAGTTTTCTCCCAATAACAGGTGTTACTCTCCCCTTTGAACAGGAACACGTGGCTTCCCTGCAGCACTTCCAGGCAGAGGCAGAGGATAATGGCAATCCTAGCCAAACCCACAATCAACATAAAAGCTTTCAGCTTTGATCCTAAGCCACTGAAAATGTTTCAAATAAAGCAACTAGAGGGCTCTTCCTTTGAAGGGCAACTGTGGTCACCTGATAAAAAAAAATAAAATAAAATAATAAAAACACTTCATTGTTGGTTTTCTTTTGTCTTAGGCAGACTAATATTTTCCCCTACAGTGATATCTAAAAATGCCATAGCTTCTATTATTTAAACATTCCAAATTTAGATGTCTATTACTTAATAAAGCAGCTAAAAAACCAACTCAACCCTGAGAGAATTTTTTAAAAAGCAAGTCATTTCATCTGTTTCCAGGTTCTATCTTAGATGTCACAACTTAAGCTATGAAATCAAAGGTGCTGATTCATGGGACAACTACACAATTGGATGGGTTATCAGAGGCAGTCTTCTTCAAACTCATTCATCTGTTCTATTTGTGGAATAGCCTATGCCCTAGGAACAAGGGTCTCCTTTAGCCAGAAATACATATAGGATCTCTGGCTGAAGCTAAAGGTTGCCTCCATAAAGATCTTTTTGTAGATGTCATTTCATATTTGATAAAAAGATAAGCATCCGGTTTCTAATCTTCACCCCCTTCCTTCAACCTCTGTTCTCCTTAATTCCTATCCTTCCTCCAGTCCTCAATTCCAGTGGACTTCTGGTTCATTATAGTGTTCTAGACCCTTAACCACTAATCTTACTTGTGTTCCTAATTCCTATAGTGTTGCTTGGTTTCTGACCTATGACTTACGTTAACATCTAGTATTTGTAAATACACTTAGTCTCTGCTTCTTGCCTCCCATATTTTGATGCATCCTTGTATTCCCCAAGACTACATTTTATGATCTCTGCTTTCTCATTTATAAAATGAGGAAAACAATACCAATATTGTAAGGTTAGTTCAAGGATTATACAAAGTAATAAGTGCTTAGCATACCTGCGATAGAAAAAGTACTAAAAATGCTAGCTGCCCTCAAGCAGAGCCTAAACTGCAATCATATCTATACCTAGGTAACACAGCTTTGTTTTCAGATTCTGTTCTGCATCTGTAGGAATAGGTAATAGCCATATCTGGGAAACTCTCTTTTTTCATGCATAGAGAATTACGAAGTCCCTTCTCACCCTACTCTTCCGAAGGTTAAGTAAATTCAATTTCTTTCTAGTGATTCATGTTTTCTCACAGTTAAGTCATCTTTACTACTTTCTCCCATCTAAGTTCTCTACCCTTATTTTAGTAGTGGAAAAAATAATATAAATTTCCAGTAATATTTATACTAAATTTTAAAAGCACTTACAAAAATCTATCCTCCCAAATCATTACCTTATGCCATCAATCATGCCAACATCCCAGGAAGCGCAGCTCACTCCAGTCAAGACTTCAGAGGAACCAAGATGCTCCTGACTGTGTTAAGCTCTGAACTGCTGCCCAGGCAGCCAGGTGTGAGAGGAAAGAGCAGCAACAAGGAAGTCTGCAGGAAGTGTCAGTTTTCTCTGTGCAATGCAGTTAGGAGCTAGATAAAACTGACCATCCTCAGCATAACTGTTAGGGTCTAACCGTAAGACATGCCCCCTGGCAAAAATGTTTCCTCCACTGGCTGCCAAAGTTCCTGAGAGCCCCAGCACCACTTCTACAGCTTTGATAATGTCTTTGGTGGCTAAAAGACAGCTGACCTTTTGAGCAGGAAACCCATGTTAGAGTGTGTATGTATGTGTCCCCTCTCTCTTCAGACCATGTCACACATGTCAAATAATCACAGAAACATGAAAACAGATCGCTCACCTAAGTTAGGTAGTGGGAGGCGGAAAGGAATGCAAAATCAGTTGGGGCAATCAAGGACTTTTTTCAGGAATAAACACCTGTGTTTGGGATCTACAAATAGACACTTCACAACCTGGGTGGGTCAGCATGGTATAAAAGAAAATGCATTCTGAAGAGTTGGAGCTGTAACCCAGATCCCTGGGAACATGGCCACAGACACTGCGCACACCTGATAAGGAATGTGGCAGGGGGCCCCATTACTGTGGGAGCAGAGCCCTGAGTCCCACTTTCTAGGAGCACTCTAATCTGTGGCAAGGACTCCCACACATTTGGCCACACTAGTGGTGACCCCAGTTTCACTCCTGACATTTCCCCATGCCCTGGGGATCACAACACAGCTAATGGGAAAGCACAAAAGCATTCAGACTTACTGCTATTAGAGATCTTTAGATAAGGAGAGCTAATGAACCTCAAGCTTGGGACAGGCAAAGGAAGGTATCCTGCTTACATCAACCTACCCTTTAACAGGGTTTAGTGGATCTCTGTATGTTTGTGAGAAAGGTAGAGGTTGGAAAATCAATAACATGAACCAGTTTCAAGTTCCTAAATTGGGAGTACCTGGGCAACAAGAGACAGCACAGGGTCACAGAGTGTGCCGTGAGGAGAGGAAAGGTAAGACAGGAAATAAATAAGTAAAAAGCCTGGCTAAAATAGCACAGTGGTACAAAGATGGCACTCAGAAAATATAAGAGAATATCGGCTTTTAAAAGAAAGAAAAGAAGGCATTGAAAGGAAATAAATGGCTCTCTAAAACAAGAAAAGATTAGTATCAAAGAGCCAAAGCTCTCAGGCCAGATTCCTCAGATTGGCTAATCCCTTACTGTACTTGATGCTTTTTCCCTGATGTGTACCAGTACAGCAAGTATTATACAGAAAGCAAACCAAACTAAACTCCCTGTATAAAATAGTCATCTCCATATCCCCATCAGTGTATATTTTACAGATTTCCCTAGGAGTCTTTTTTTATATATCTAAGATTTTAATTTTCACTTGCAGTAAATTATGCAAACTCATTTTAAAGTGAACTATGTTTTTATTTACTGGAAATACATTTTATAAGGTCCAATAATGATTAGGAGTAGATAATTTCCCCCACTCCCCACCTAGGCCATCTCCACCACCCACGTATACAAATAAATCCTTTTGGTTGAGAAAAGCAAGCTATTACTTCTCAACCTACGTTGCACTTGTCATTTTACATTTGAGCATTTATTCATTAGAAGCTTTTGGCAAGTGATCATTTGTTTTTTTTGACAGGAACCAAACATTTAAGGATGGAAGGGGGCCAACAAAAGCACCTTGGTCTACCTTCTCAGAGGCTTAGATAAGTATCTGGAAAAAATCAATATCATGGAAATTAAGTGCCAAATTGTTTAAAAACTGCTAAGCTCTCACTACTATACTTAGAGGTTCAGCTACATTTCTGGAAGAGAAAACTCATCACAAATGTTTTTAGCATAAATCACCAATCTTAGAAAAAACTGTTATTCTCGTGTATTTTTCTAATGGTCATAAGTTCTAAAGACCATGATTTGCTTTTTGTCATCTATGTCTTATTGTGAATTTGTCCAAGAGTAAAACTGCTGCTAAATCTCACCTTTTTCTACCTCTTTTAAATGTTAAACATCTTACTCGTTTCTTAAAGTAATGCTGTTACGCAAGGTAAATAGTCAAACAGAAATGTCACAACATTTATTGAAGAACATCTCAAATGATTTATAAAAGAAATAAAATAAATTATATTGCCTGGAGATAAATATGAACGTTGTTTTTCAATTCCTTTAAAAGTCCATGATAGTATTGTGAATACCAAGGTAATGTCAGCTGCATAAGTCTAGATCTTCCCCCAAAACAATAAAGAACAAAAGAAAGAACAAATCAAACTACACAAAACCTATGCCCTCAGCATAACAAGAGAGTAACTTAAATTTCAAATTACATATAAATAGAAACTTAACATTAAATCGCAGCAGGCAAGCTCTCATATTCTTCTTGCAAGCCTTCCTAGACAAGAAAAGATATAGGACTGTTACTGGAGGGGATACAGATTTGAAAATTTTGGTTATTGTTTGGATCAAACTTCAACAGGTTAACTTGCTAAGGAGGAAAAACCATTAGAAAAAAACAGAAAAATTGAAAGTAAAGAGAAAATCGGAACTCTTGATGGAGCAACAGCCCCAGAGACAGAAGGAAATGGGACTCAGAACACAGGATTATTTGGGGACACAATGGGCAAAAAATCAGTACAAAGGAAAGGAGATTTCTTGTTTTGATACTGGGATTTCATACCAGTTAACTGAAATCCAACCACCCAAACCAAGTGAAATGCTTCACATAATCAAACTGTTCTCAGTTAAGCAAAGAATTGAGTATTCTAATTATTTTATGATTTAAAAGTTATTAATAATTAGCGCTATTTAACTCAGCACAACATTCCTCTAAATGACATCATTGTTTCACTGCACTATTTTGGCTAATCTCCCACTGGTTTAATTTCAGAAACATTCTTTGAATGAAAATGCCAAGTTAAAAAGAAGTAACATATCATGATTTCTTAAAAATAATTCAACTAATTTCAAAGGAATGCCTACTGAAAAAGATTTTCAGGTTCCTTATATACCCTGACCATAATGGAGGAGAACATTATAGAAAACCTCAGCAGCTACCAAACCATTCAGCTTTTAAGAGTGCCTTTCTTTATATAATAAACATGTTCCTGAGAAGTTCTTTTAAAATTGAATTTGTAGTGTGAGGCCATTTGGACCTGGAAAAACATGATTCTACCATTTACTATTTGTGTGTCCTAGAACAAGGTACTAAATAGGTCACCTTCTTTCAATTTTCTATGGATTAAACTTTCCTTTCTGTCTAAGAGAATCAGCCCAACTATCAAGATGAACCAAGAATTGCCTCATTGTCCTCTTCTAAGAAATGTAGCATTAACACCTGTGTGGCACCCACCTGTTGTCAAACTTTATAGACTTCACAGACGGATGGTATAAAATGCAGATTAGTTTTATTCCTTCACTGGCTCAGTGCACCAAAGAGTAGGGTTACTAGGTTTAGCAAATAAAAGCACAAAATGCCCCATTAAATTTCAGTTTCAGATAAATAACAAATATTTTAGCATATGTATTACCATGCAATTTTTGGAATATACTTATATTAAAAGGCATTCATTCTTTATCTGAAATCGAAATTTAACAGGATATCCTGTATTTTATCTTGCAACCTAACCAAAGAGACACCTCACCTTCCAGCTGGCTACAACAGAAGCAGAATACAAAAACCTAACTAAATGATAAAGCTTCAGGTACTACATCCCTCCCAGAACACACACACATTCATCCTCATCTAAATCTCTGCTATATTTCCAAACATCATGATGTTTCCCCCATTCAAGCCTGGATTTGAAACCTTATAGCAGATACAAATTTCACAATCATAAACTCAGATGTGCAAAAACGTAACTTTATTTTCTATAATAAAATTAATTTTCTGACTCCAAGCCCCATTTTACTCAGGGCAGAAACTTAATCTAACCCCTTTCAAATATACTCAGCCCAATTCAGTGGTATCTCAGACTGTTTAGGTTTATAATTCAATCACATTCAGCTTTAAATCTTTCAGATTTTTCTCGTGCTACCTCCTCCCTGGGGATGATTCTAAAGCCACAGGACGGTTTCTACAGCTGCCAAGACAGGACTGTTGCAAAGACAGTGACCTACACATCATCTGGTTTTGTCTTGGTCTTTCACACTCCTGATGCAGCTCCTCCCATCTGGTAATTAGCACTGGACAGTGCTTGTTCAAATGGCAACTGGAGAGTCTGTGGCTCTCTCTCAGGTCCCACTTTGCACCCCATGGCACAGGTGATCCCTAAGTTCAGATATACTCTCACTCATTATCCTTTTATCTGCTTCCCCTTGTCTCTTCCACGTGGTCCTGTGCAAGCTCTCTGACCACCTCTCTCAGATGGCTTTTGTACCACACTCTTGTCCCAAGAAAAAATTTTGGTGCCCTTCTACACCATTCCAGAACTGATAGGAATTTAAGGGCTGAAAACATGGCAGAAGACATTCTTTCTGCCCCTCAAAGACCTCTAGAAACCTGTCTACTCTCAGAGGTCCAGGAACGACCTGGAATTCAGTGGTCAAATCAGATCCCCCAAACTTCGATGAGGGAGTGGGAGAACAGGGAAAGAGAAATTAGTGGCAGGTAGGCACAAAAACAGTCCTTGTCTAAGCTTGTTCTATTTCTGTCCAACTCTCCTCCTTCTCCATAGCTTTTGGAGGGTATTTCCTGGGAAGGCAGGGAAGAAGGAAAAGATAATCTGGTTATATCTACTTGCCTCCTCTCTTTCGCAAGATTCCAAGAATTTGGCATTTTTATTATCCAGCCATGATTTGAAACTTCCTTCCAGTGTAGGTGGTACAGGAGAGAAAATAGAAAAAGCAATATGATGATTAATGTCTCAAGGTAAGATTCTGCCATACAAACTTGCAATTTCATTCTAGGAAAGTACCTCATGATTCCAAATTAACCTGAACTCTAACTTTAACATCAATCTCTCTTAATATTCTTTTAGCAGCTACCTTTTGCTCACTGACCACTGGTTCTCTTACCTAGAGCTCACTTTCCCCTTATGGTTACAGTGTGCTCTTCCACACTTCTTGTTAAACAGTGCCCTTGGCACTCCCGCCAGACCATCCCACTGCCTGTACATTAAGCATTAGGAGTTCTATTTTAGGCCCTATCATAAGAAATTGGGAAATAATTAATGGGATAGGGACTTAGGAACAACAGACCTAGTCTTATGGGACATTAGCAAAATGTAACCTGCTTTCAACCTTCATTTCAAACCCTAAAACAATAGTGTCATCACATGATTACTGTAGAAGTTAAATATATTAAAGACCCAATCTATATAGTAGGCACTCTCACCTACTAACAGCTTCAGAAACAGGAAATCTTCATCACTACAGAATGCCCAATAAACACTGTCCCCAAACATTCCAACCTCTCTGTCAATAATCTATAAATGAACATTTACATGCAGTAGGGTCCCTCTCTTATATTATATGAACAATCATCCCCTAACTTTTCTTGGTTAAAGTGAAATGTTGTATAGTATGTTTCTCACATGAGATCACCCTAGTAGAAAGTACAGTATTTTCATTATACTGGGGAGAGTCTATCTTCTTTCCATAAACTGATTTTCTTTATAATTCTATTATTTTTTACAACCCCTTCTAGTAGAAAATGGTTTCCATGCATAAAGAACATAGCTTTTATCTTGCTGTGTGACAGACTCATATGTGCCTTTTTATTTCCAGAAGCCTGGTCTCGCACACTGGTAGGAATTTTATTCATGAATATATGACTTGTGTTGGTGCTCAGAAGGAAAATAAGTTTAAAAAAATAAAGTACTTTCTGCCTTTATTGAAGCCAAGTTCCAGGTTTTTATATGATTTCATGCACTATCTCATTATTTTTTTAAATGCATTTGCCTTTAAAAATCCAAACTTCCTGATATAATCATTTTGAGTTTCCTTTTCAACAAAAGGCTTTCATCCTCTATTGAAGGTTTTCACCCCCTATTGAAGGCTTTCACCCTCTATTGTTTAAACCAGCCTTGTTTCAAGAAAGCCCTCTCTAGAACCAATTTTTAGAATATGGATCAAGGATTATATTCATATAACTGACTAGATATGAAATTAGCTATGGATTTGAGCACATGGTTATCTGTTGAAAAGAAAATTTTAATTGCTTAAAACATGATGTAATGAAATGAATTCTTAGTACTGTCCTAATTCCATCAATTTTGGAGCGTAGCTAACAATGAGACATAGAAAACAAGAAATGTTGACCATATTTTTCATTAATCATCATCATCTAGATATTATTCCTAGTGTCTATGATTCATTCGATACATACTTATTATTTTAAGAGAAGTTCTAAGGAATATGAGCTTTATCTTCTACATGTTATATATCCATTTAAATTATTTTTTATTATTCTTTACAGTATTGGTCTTCAAGGTAAATATGTTTTAATGCCAAACTTCATAAAAATAATAAGCTACTAATCTCACCCACTTATCCTAAAAATACTCACAATTACCCATGCTCTTCAGTGTCACCTTTTTTTTACCTACTCTTAAGAGCTTGATCTTAGAGTATGGTCAATAATTTCATGTCTAATACAGAACCATATGCAAAAAGTACTTTAAACTATAGGATGATAAAATCTATTCCCCTTACCTATTTGACATTCTCAAAAATTCTCATTTTTCAGATTTTTTTTAAATTGATATCCTAGTGACATTAAGAAATTGCTTGACTTTCTATACCAGCAGTGTGCACAAAGAGTTCTTACATCAAGAGTAAGAAATAAACCCTTCAAACTTCTCTTAAAAATACAGAGTAACAAAAATGTGAAGACATTCTCTATGCCTGCAGGGCCAGATGTCTGGAGTAGAAGAAAGATGCACAGCCTCTGATTCAAGTCAATCATGAGCACCACATGTTCACAAGTAGTAATTTACTTATACATTCATTATTTAGTACCAAATCTAATTTGTTTCCTTTCCTTCCTTCATAAACATTCCACCACTGACATACTTCCATTTTCTTTTTCATGGATCCAGTTGTAGTCCATTATATTAGCAAAAACGATCAAATATCTTAAGCCAGGAGTTATTCACTCCTTGTTTTCAAGGCAAAAAGTATGTTTCCTGATAGCCTTCAAGGCAATTCCAAAAATATATATAATTACTGCTAAGTTTAAAACATAGTTCAGATACACTATATACTTCAGTTTAGTCTGTAGAGTTAATGTTTTCCCGTGTCCTAAATAAAATAACCATTCTCTCAGTTGTTAAATGAGCTTGACCTTAATCATCCACTCTCTTGGTAGGTACCTGGAATACATGTTGTGAGGAGATGAGAAGTGATAGCTTTGCCCCAAGAAATGAGCCTTGAGCACAGGCTCAAACTAGCAAAAAAAAAAAAAAAAAAACCTAAAACTTGGGGATTTACAGAGTAGATATCCATATTTAGCTTCTCTAAATTGACTCTTGATGATTATCAAAATTGTCAAAGGTTTCCTAACTATTCTCAATGACTCTAACATTAAATTTGGGGAAATGACCAAAGTTACCTTAAACTTTACAAATAAAAGTTTAGGATGACGACACAAATGTATAACTAAGAGTGATGAGACATGTGATGGACTATTTCATTCCGCAGCAACAGAAGTATCAAGAAGAGCTTCAGGGATAGGCAAGATGGCATCGGTTTAGGAGGGCATTTGCTGACTCACTCTCTGAGGACGGCCGATTGGGGACAGGGTCCTGCCTGGGGGCCTGTGCTGTGGGCGCACGGACTGAGTACCTTGGGGACATCTATCTGGAAGCAGCTCAACGGCGTGGATTGCTCGGTAGAGATTCGTGAGTTTTAAGTCAGCCTATGGTGGTTAACACAGACGGCTGAGCCCCACCCTCAGGGAAAAAGTCTGGTTTGAACCGCAACTCCCACCGGCAACCCAGTGAGAGGCAGCGTTCTCCAAGAGTGGGTGGGTTCTGGCAAAGGGTTGAGAGGGGTTTCCTTTCTGTGGATTTGGCTGCCTGGAACCCCTTGCAGCTTTGGGGAACAAAATAGCTGGATTGAATTAACACCAGGCAGAGGGGAGGGACGAATCTGCTGAGGAAGTGGATTTTACCTAGCTGCCCAGGGATACGCCCCAACTCCCACTGGCAACCCGGTGAGAGGGAGCATTCTCCGAGAGTGGGAGGGTTCTGACAGAAGGTGGAGAGGGGTTTCCCTTCTATGGATTTGGCTGCCTGGACCCTCTCATAGCTTTGGGAAGCAGATAAGCTGGCTTGAAGCAGCGCCAGGCTGAGGGGAGAGGTGAATCTACTGAGGAAGCCTGATTTACCCAGCAGCCCGGTGACACTGAGGTTTGGCTCCAGTGGGGGCGGAGTCAGCCAATTTTATTGTTCTGCACTGACAAGCTTCAGAGCTTCAGCTCCCCTGGGGAGGCCAGGAAGTGGGAAGTGCTTGACGAGTTTCCACAAGCCTAGTTAGGGTCCCCTCGGTGAAGAGGGTGGTCTAGAAAAGGACTTCTTTTGGGTCCCTTATTTCACACACAAAAAAAAAGAAGACGACAGTCACTTTAAAAAACAAAAAATGAATTCTTCTTTTTAATTTAGTTTAACAGCTAAAATCTGCCTCAAAACCTGCAGATAGAACCTTGCAGGGTAATTGATAAACACAAGCAGGCTGAGAGGTTCCACAAGGGCCCAAGAAGGAACACTGTTCTTCCTTAGCTTTGTTTGACTGCTTGCTTGTATGGTTGTTTGGTTTTTCTCTGTTTATTTGTTGTCTCTTGCTTTTCTTTCCGCTTTCCTGCCCCCTTCTTTTTTCCTTCTTTTTTTTTTTTT